>CAJQZP010000453.1:0-90838 GCA_907164705.1 Parnassius apollo
AATGTTAAAATAAAGTGGATGGATATAAGTGTAGAGGGAGACCTAGGAAAAGATGTATGGACATGTGTTAGGCATGATTTGCGTAAGAAAGTAGTGAGTTTAGATAAGAAGGCTAATGGAGGAAAATGAAAGGAGGAAGGAATACGACAAGCAATACTGACCATTAATACTGTTACGAGCTCGAGGTTCGTGACAACAAAAAATTGCCGATAAAATTACCTAAATTAACACTTTAATTTACTTTACACAAATTAAAGTTAAAAACACTAATAATTAAACACACTTATTTACTTTATTCCGCTCCGAAGCTTCGCTTGTTTCGCCAAATCAACACTACCTCGATCACATCTTGCAGCGCCTATATATTTAAATTAGCAAAGAAATATCCAGAATGTTCAAGTAAAAACGCGCAAGGTACCGAGCGTTCGAGTTTCGACTAGGCTCGGTCGGTTGAGTGATTTGTGATGTCATTTTCTCAATGCTTCCCTCGCTCTCGTTCCTGACACTAGATGGCGCTAGTTGACTTATTCATGCAACACTGCCCCCTCCTAAGACATGCTCGTCCCGAGCATTATCGGTCCCATAATAACGCGCCAGGCGATCCACATGGACGATCTTAGGAGTCCCTTTTGCGCCTTTCTGTATCCGGTAGGTCACATCGTTGATCATGGTTACAATCCGGTACGGGCCGTCCCATTTAGCTTGAAGCTTAGGAGATTTCCCTTCGCTGCGGACTGGATTGTGCAACCACACAAGTGAACCTTCGTCGAACCCTTTGTTGTTCATTTTGCGGTCATACCGGGTTTTCATCTTTTCAGACATTTGCTGGCCCGATTGTCTGACGTGCTCATAAACGTCATTCATTTTTTTCCGCAAGTCATTTGCATAATCGGTTATACTGCGTGGAGCATCAGGTGGTATCCCGGTGATCAGGTCTGCAGGCAGCCGTAATTCTCTTCCAAAGTTTGCGAAAGCTGGTGTCACTGTTGTACTTTCGTGAACAGAACTTCGATATGACAACAAAAACGGTTGTATGTGCTTGTCCCAATCTCGTTGCCGATTGTCTACAACTTTTGCTAGGTACCTCTCCAATGTCTGATTAAATCGTTCCACCATTCCATCAGATTGTTGATGTTTTATGAGTACCCATAACTCGGCAAGTTTCCTGGAATATTTGAGACTCAAAATTCCTTCCTTGATCGCTGTGAATCTCTAAAGGTACTCCAAAACGACAGAAGACTTCATCAACTAGTTTATCTGCAACTGTGGAAGCTTCTTGATTTGGAATGGCGAAGACTCTGGCCATTTAGTGAAGTAATCCATCACAACCATGAAATACTTGTTACCGCTTTCACTCTCCGGAAACGGCCCCGCCACGTCAATGGCTATTCTCTCCCATGGTGCACCAACATTGTACAACTTCAATGCACCTCTACTACGAGTGTGAGGTCCCTTTACAGCCGCACAACTTGTACATTTGCGACACCAGTCCTCGACATCGTTTCGACAGTGGACCCAGTAAAACCGTTCTCGGATCTTCAGTAGAGTTCGTTTAACTCCCAGATGGCCTCCTGAATAATCATTATGGTACAGCTGTAGAACATCCGGTACTTTAGCTTTAGGGACAACCATTTGTAAATGACAGCTGTCTCCTTTTCCCATTTACGGCACAGAACTCCATCCTGAAGCAGCAAGCTGTCCCACTGGGCCCAATAGCTTTTAGTGGTCGAACTCATCGCTGAGACGTCGCTCCACTTGGGCTTGGGAGCACTGGCCTTCATCCATTCCAGGATCGGCTTGATGTCCGGATCTTCCTGCTGTGCACGTTGTAAGCTGTCCTTCAACTCGTTGCTGAGGTGGTCTGTCCTGAGCATCCTCACGGACACCACTTCCTTACTCTCTTGCCTAGTACAATGTTTGCAATCTTCAGGACAAGGTCTTCTTGACAATGCATCTGCGTTGCCGTGAGATTTCCCGTTGCGATGTTCGATCTCAAAGTCGTATTCCTGCAATAGTTCAATCCACCTCGCAACTTGTCCTTCTGGATTTTTAAACTGCAATAGCCATTTTAGTGCAGCATGGTCAGTTCGTAAGTGAAATTTTCGCCCCAGAAGATATTTGCTAAAATGCTGAAACGACTTTTACCACAGCTAGCAATTCGCGTCTTGTGACACAGTAGTTCCTTTCCGGTTTTGACAACGACTTGCTGAAGTACGCTATCACGACCTCTTGGTCACCATTCCGTTGGGACAACACACCGCCAAGTCCTATATCACTTGCGTCTGTGTCAACCATAAATTCTTTGCTTGCATCAGGGTATCCCAAAATTAGGTGTTTTGCACAGACGGTCCTTGAGCTCCTGGAATGCGATATTGCAACTTTCATCCCAGCAGAAATGTCGCTTCTCCTCGGTTAGCTTATGCAGAGGTTTGGCTATATCTGCAAAGTTCTTCACAAATCGCCGGTAATAGGAGCACAAACCCAAAAATGCTCTAACCTGCGTCTTGTCTTTTGGAACCGGGCAATCCTTGACAGCGGCGATTTTCTCTGGATCTGTGCGGATACCTTCTTCCGATACTACAAACCCCAAAAAAGTTAACTTGCCGTTGGAATAGTGAACATTTCTTCGGGCTCAACTTGAGGTTGGCACTCTGAATCTTCATGAGCACGCGTTCCAGGTTTTGAAGGTGTTCCTCAAACGTACGGCCTACGATGATGATGTCATCCAAGTAGACCAGACAGGCATCGCCAATTAGCCCGGTAAGTACAAGTTCCATCAGCCTTTCAAACGTTGCTGGAGCATTGCACAACCCAAACGGCATTACTTTAAATTGCCACAGACCCTTTCCCGTCGAGAACGCAGTTTTCTCCTTGTCCTTAGGGTCAATTTCAACTTGCCAGTAGCCACTTTTTAGATCCAGCGTGCTAAACCACTTTACTCCTGTAAGCATGTCCAGCGTGTCATCAATTCTTGGCAAGGGATAGCTGTCCTTCTTCGTAACGTCGTTCAGACGGCGGTAGTCAACACAAAACCGCATGCTGCCATCCTTCTTCTTCACCAGCACCACTGGTGAACACCGTGGACTAGATGAAGGTCCTATAACACCATCCTTCACCATTCCCTCAATCATGGTTTCCACTTCCTTTTCACGTGCTACCGGCAATCGTCTTGGCCGCTGACGGATAGGCAATTCTTCTCCTGTGTTTATTTTGTGTTGAACTAAGCCAGTCTTTCCTATGTCAGCATCGTTTGATGAGAATACATCGGCGTACTTGAGTAACAACTTCTTCGCCTTGACCAATTCGTTCGGGGAGAGAACACTGCGACAGTCTTCCAAAAGTGTGGTCACTCTCGTTTCTGCATCCTTGCTGGGGGTCCCACTCGATATATATTGGCACCGACGTAACTAATCCACTTCCTCACAAGTACCAATCAGTGTGCCTTTTTCTATAATCTGTTCCCGGTCGCAAAGGTTCAGCACACGTACTCCTGAGATGCCAGTGGTCCTAACCAAGGTTCGAGCTACTTCCCATGGAAGGTCATTGTTCACCCTTTCCACAAGTACACAACGGTGAGCTTGCCCAGCGCTTCGAGGGAGACTAACCGGAACAATCGTTTCCGATCTCGGCGGAAGAACAATCTTCTTAATGTACACGTTCCCTGGTAACGCACCTTCCTTAAAAATTCCTCCTGTCTACATTTCAAAACACCTTGCTTAACGTCGATCTCACAACAATTATTCCTCATAAAGTCTAGGCCTAGGATGCAGTCGTCCATTATATCAGCCACGATGACATTATCCAGGTATATCACGTTGCCTAGCTTCAACTCCATCTCCTTCTCTCCACGGACGGGTATACGCTGACCGGTGGCTGTTACCAAATTAATGCGTTCTCGGTTGTATGCGGAGTCCCCAAGGAACTGACTTATAAGTTGAGAACTAACAACCGTACGAGAGGCTCCAGTGTCTATGGTCAGTTTACACGGCATTCCGTTGACCTCGCCCTTGATGATTAGACTGTTCCCATCATGGGTTTGTGAGATCGAGATCCTTGGGGCTCTTTTAACATCAGCCAGCACCCGCCCCGCAGTTCTGGCTTTTACTCGTTTTCCCTGCTGCTGCTGGGCAGTGCTGTTGGCCGCACTACCCTCCTGAGATCGTTCATCTTCCCTTTATAGGGTTCGGTTAGGGCAGCTGGATCGAAGATGGCCCTTTTCCCCACAGCCATAGCACCTTGGGCTGTATCCATTGTTGCGGTAGCGAACTGTAGCTGCTGCAACCTCCCTGACGCGATGGGAATGATGATCCTGCCGCACGGCTTCCACTTCCAGTGCATGGGCCAAGGCGTCCTTAAGCGTCTCGTGGTACCCGAGCCTCACAGCAGCTCTGACTTCCAGGTCGCGGATGCCGTCGATGAATGTCTGCACCAGGTTCCCTTCAATGAGCGCAGGTACAGACCGGTATGCTTTTCGCACCAGCTTCTCCACTTCTAGAGCCCACTGCTGCAGGTTTTCGTTGATGCGCTGCACACGATCTTTAAGCTGCGCACGAAAGACGTGTTCCAGGTGAGCTCGCCATATCTCGCCTCCAATGCCTCAAGGAGTTGCTCATAAGTCACTTCCTCACCGAGAACTTCCAGAACTGTTAAAGCCTGGTCGCGCTGGCCTAGTGTGAGAGCAGTCATGGCCTGACTTTTATTCCAGCCGTTCGTCTTCATAACAGCCTCGAACTGGATTTTGTAGGCTGACCAGGAAGAAGTCCCGTCGAATGGTGGCACCTTGAACCCACGTAGCGAAGGTGTAGTAGCTACTACGGGAGCTGTAGTTCCATCCCCCAGTTTGAGGTCGTCCAGCGTTTTCTTCACGTCAGCCATCACGTAATCAACCCGATTGTTTACTTGGTCGATTTGGGTTTTAGCTTCCTTGATTTGGGTTTCAGCTTCCGACAGGCGGTTGTCATGTTGAGCAACCTTATCCTTCACCTCCTTTATCACTTTCCCAAAGGTAGCATGAAGGTCTTTAATGAGGAGCATCTGCTCTTCCGACCGACGGGCCTGTTCCTCCTGTCGGCGGGACCTGCTCCTCTTGTCCGGCCCGCAGCTGCTCTTTCAACTGACGGACCTGTTCCTCCTGTCGGCGAGCCTGTTCCTCCTGTCTGCGAGCCTGCTCCTGCAGCATCACCATCAGAGCACCAAAGTCAGGTGCTGCAGATGTAGGAGCTACCGACGGGCCTTCAGCCGGTGGCTGGCCCTCACACCCTCGGTTTCCTCCTTAGGTAAAATCGGCATGATTTTATCCCACTTCTGACACCAATAGTTACGAGCTTGAGGTTCGTGACAACAAAAATTGCCGATAAAATTACCTAAATTAACACTTTAATTTACTTTACACAAATTAAAGTTAAAAACACTAATAATTAAACACACTTATTCACTTTATTCCGCTCCGAAGCTTCGCTTGTTTCGCCAAATCAACACTACCCCCATCGCATCTTGCAGCGCCTATATATTTAAATTAGCAAAGAAATATCCAGAATGTTCAAGTAAACACGCGCAATGTACCGAGCGTTCGAGTTTCGACTAGGCGCGGTCGGTTGAGTGATTTGTGATGTCATTTTCTCAATGCTCCCCTCGCTCTCGTTCCTGACACTAGATGGCGCTAGTTGACTTATTCATGCAACAATACCTAGCGATAAAAGCAAAAAGAAGAAGAAGACTTAAAAGAACATAGGAAAAATATCTTGTACCATTTGGTTTTATAAATGCAAGAGATCTTTTATGAATTTCTTTTTATACACTAGCTGTGCCGTGGCAACGTAGGAAATTCAACCCTTCATTTATTCTCGTAAGTGTTTTAAATCAAAATGCCAAAATTCAATCTTTCAATTTCTAAATGACAAAATTTTATAAAAAAAACTGTTTATTTTTTTACATTCGAGTAGGTTTATTTACGGATCTTGATGTGTACATAGAAAAAGATAAGGCAGAGTTGGTGTTCGGATTAGTGGTTTGGGGCGTGGTCGATATATGTACTCCGTATAGTGGTTCGATATTACTCGCAACCACCTAACCACAATACCCACACTAAGTATTCTTACTAGTATATTACTAACTAACGAATACTACTGGAGGAAAGGAATAAGAATGAAGTAATGTTATTTATATGTAACAAACAACTTTTACTACAAACAATTTTAGAAGGTTAAATTAACTACGAGAACAATGTAAGTTAATTGAGATAAGTAGCGCGTCGCATCCTGTTGCTATGCCGGTTGCAGGCGGAATGAACGTCGCACAGTATCGCGCTCCGATGAAGGCGCGGGGCCTTATCTTAACCCTTTCGCTGCTCCACACGTATATATTCGCAAAAAAAACTTGTGTATCATACGCTCCCGACGAATATTTTCGCGCTTAGTTTTAAATTAGTTAGCTGCTCAATACGACTATTTTTACTATGTATTATTCATGTTTTAAAAAAAATAAACTGCTCTACACGAATAAACTCGCAATACTTAATTTCTTTAAACAGCTCAACACGAATTAATTCGCAGCGTTTAAATGGTCAAACTGCTCAACACGAATAAAGATGAAACTACTAAAATAAATGCGCACAGCAGGCACAAAATCTCAAAACGAATTGCGCAGCGAAAAGGTTAACGATGACTCGTATTGTTCCCTGGTAGTGGCGTGATATAAGCGTGTGGCTTAATCTTCTTGCGCGTAGCGGATTTACGTAGGTCTCAATGAAGCGATTTACGCCACATATTCCACCTGGCCAAACCGTAACTATGGTCGATAGTAATCCGTAAATCTTATAATACTCTTCGGCCACTCTGCGTGATGTTCTCCTTGTTGATGGCACGTTCCATAGGGACTTTGGGTTCCAGTTCTTTTGTTTCTTTGGCCATGGTTTGAGTCTGTCCACAGAGACGTTGTTTTTTCTTTCCCCTTATATCTATGGTGAAGTACTTGGCTTGCCTGTCTAGTACTTTGAAGGGTCCGTCTTAGGGTGGTTCGAGTGGGCTTCTGACGTAATCTCGGCGTAGAAAGGCATGATAGGATGTGTGGAAGTCTCGTGGTATGGCATTGTAGTACTGGTGTGCCATGATGTTTGCTTGGGAGTGAGTTTCGCCTTGCAGGATCGTAGACGTGTTACGTACTCTGTGACGTCTGCCGTGATGTAGTCGTCTATTGGAGATAGGTATTGACATAGTAAGCTGAGAGTTTGACCATATACCAATTCAGCAGGCGTAGCTTGTAGATCCTCTTTCCACGAGTTGCGGATACCCAAGAGAACCAGTGGAAGGGCTTCCGTCCACTGTGATGATGTGTGGCACATGATTGCCGCCTTGAGTTGACGATGAAGTCGCTCAATGATGCCGTTTGCAGATAGGAGATAGGCGGTAGTGCGCAGGTGGCGCGCACCAACCAACTTGGTGAGAGCCTTGAAAAGATGACTCTAGAACTGGCGTCCGCGTTCTGTTATCACTAGAGCAAGACAGCCGAATCGGGCTATCCAACCGGACACTAAAGCAGCTACGCAGGTCTCCGCCGTGATGTCCACCATGGGGTATGCACCAGACCATCACGTGAATCGATCGATGACGGTAAGGCAATATCTGTAACCAGAAGACAGAGTTAGGGGCCCTACGATGTCGAGGTAGATATAGGAAAATCTAGACGAAGGAGTGAGGGAAGATGAAGGTGGGGATACAGTATGACTGGTTATTTTGCTCTTTTGGCATGACAAGCATTGTCTTGACCACTCTCTACAATCTTTGCGTATTCCTGGCCATACGTATCTTTGTGAGACCAATCGCACAGTAGCTGATCTTCATGGATGGTGTAAGCTATGCAGTGTATAAAAAACTTGTTTTCTGAACTGAGGAGTAATATAAGGTCGTGGCGGTTGCACAGATATGTCACAGTAGACAGGTAAGTTATCATTTAAAGTGTTGATCCTTTTCAGTTTCAGGGCAGAGCCATGAAGGAATAGATTTTGCAGTTCAGGATCTTTGTCCTAAGCTCGTGCAAGATCATCGTAGTCCACAGCCGTAGTGATATCCTCGACTCTAGAAAGTGCGTCAGCTTCAAACTTTTCCTTACCAGGTACGTATCTCAGGTCTGTTGTAAACTGAGCAATGTAGTCGAGGTGTCTGAATTGTCTAGGAGTGCATTTGTCTTTGTTTTTTGAAAAAGCGAAGGTGAAAGGCTTATGTTGGGTGAATATTGTAAATATTCTGGCCTCAAACATGTGACGAAAGTACTTGATGGCTTCGTAAACAGCCAATAGCTGTCTGTCGTAGGGGCTGTATTTCCTCTGTGCTTTGCTGAGCTTGTGAGAGTATAAAGCAACTGGTTGCCAATCCTTACCTTTTCGTTGTTCAAGGACGGCGCCTATGGCAGTTTCAGATGCGTCTGGCACTATTGCTAGTTCTGCAGCTGGGTCGGGATGAGCAAGAAGAGTTGCTTGAGATAGTGATTCCTTATAGTCTTCGAATGCTCGAAGTAATTGCGGAGTCATGTCTATCGGATGAGACCCTTTGATTTTTGACCCACTGAAAACGTTGTGAATAAAGCGACGGTAAAAGTTTAGCATGCCTAAGAAACGTCTTAGTTCTTTGACGGTTTTTGGAACGGGGTATTGCCTGATAGTTTCGACTTTGGATTCAAGTGATTTAGTACCTGCAGCCGACACGTGACATCCCAGGAACGTGAATTCTGGTTGGCCAAGTGTACACTTGGCAGTGTTTACCAAGACGCCGTACTGCTTTAGGCGTTCGAAGAGTAGCCGGAGATGGTTCTTGTGCTCTTGAATTGATGACGAAAATACTAAGATGTCACCTATGTATCCGTAGCAGAAATCGAGTCCTTGCAACACCTCGTCAATGAACCCCTGGAAGGTTTGTGCTGCGTTTCTTAAGCCATAGTTCATGAACGGGAATTCGTACAATCCAAATGGAGTCGTGATCGCCGTTTTCATGATGTCATCTGGATTGACAGCAATCTGATTGTACGCCTTGACTAAGTCAATGGTAGAAAAGATAAAACAGCCTGTAAGTTGCTGTGAGAAGTCGTGGATATGACGGATAGGATATCGATCAGGTTCTATTGTTAAGTGCTCTGTAGTCTCCACATGGTCTCCAACTATCATCTTTTTTTCTTACCATGTGCAGAGGAGAAGACCAAGCGCTTTCCGATGATCTGGTTATGCCGCTCGTGAGCAGGTCTGAGAACTCCTGTTTCGCAGTTTGCATGCGAAGTGGATCCAGGCGTCGAGGCTTACTGGCTACTAGAGGTCCTGGAGTCATCCTGATGTGGTGCAGAGTGTTATGTTTGCATGGTAAGTGCATACCTGGAGGGCAAGTTATCTCGGGAAATTCACGCAGTATTTGGTGAAATTTGGTTCTCTGGTGACTGACTTTACCGAAGCGAATATACAGGTTAAGGCGGCCTGACGTTCCGCTTGTTCGAATAGCCTTTGCTAACTTTGAGCAGGTGTTTCAGTAGCTCTTAAAGTAGATTGACGCTCTGCCTGTTCAAGACGCCTTTGCTGACTTTGATCAGGTGTTTCAGTAGCTCCTAAAGTAGCTTGACGCTCTGCCTGTTCAAGACGCCTTTCCTAACTTTAAGAAGATGTTTCGGAAGCTCTTATAGCAGCCTGACGCTCTGTCTATTCAAAACGCCTTTGCTGACGTTGAGAAGGTGTCTCAGATGCTCTAAAAGCAGCCTGACGCTCTGCTTGTTCTTGTCTTCTCAGTTCAGCATCTTCTAAAGATTCTAGCGATCGAGCTTCTGTTTTCGCTTGTCTTTGAGAAGATACTCTTGAAAGGCTGGACTTACGTTTGCGAAGTATTATGAAGTAACGAAAAACCTATTTATAAAAAAACCTTAAAATACTTGAAAGGAATTAAATTTCCTTTTTAAATATTTTTTAAAAGCAAATCCAAAATATCCAAAAGGAATAAATATTACTTTTAAACATTTTTTAAAATCAAAACAACAAAACCAATTCAAGACACAACACGAATCCGAAAACGATAGCCAAAAAAAATCGAAACAACTTAAAACAATTCACAAAACAAATCGCAGAAAACCGAAATCGAAAGCAGTAGTCAATATAAATATAACCAAAGAAAAAAGGAGTAAGTGTATAGGTACCGTATACACTATCTATAATACTATTAATATTCCTATGAAATATTGTTAAACAACCTAAAACAACGAAAACCAATTCACAATTCTAAATAAACAAAATTCAAAATCAAAGCCAGAGTCTAAATATGTATATCATTATCATTACAGCCCTTCACAAGTCCACTGCTGAACATAGGCCTCCCCCAAGTAATGCCGCAAAGCATGGTCCTGAGCCACCTGCATCCATCGACTTCCTGCATGTCTTACCAGGTCGTCACTCCATCTAGTGGGGGGTTGCCCTACACTACGCCTACCAGTACGAGGCTGCCACTCGAGAACCTTTCTTCCCCATCGGTTATCGGTTCTTCGAGCTATATGGCCGGCCCATTGCCACTTCAGCTTACTAATCCGTTGGGCTATGTCGGTCACTCTGGTTTTATTGCGGATATCCTCATTTCTGAGTCTATCACGCAGAGAAACTCCGAGCATAGCCCTCTCCATAGCTCGCTGAGCGAACTTGAGCGTCCTCATACGGCCAGCGGTGAAGGACCAGATCCGTAAGTCATCACTGGCAACACGCACTGGTTATACACTTTAGTTTTCAGAGATTGAGGTATACCTGACGAGAAGATGTGTCGTAATTTCCCGAACGCTGCCCAGCCGAGTTGAATCCGTCGATTGACCTCTCGGTGGAAGTTCGACTTACCTAGTCGGACTATTTGTCACAGGTAAACGTACTCGTCAAAAACTTCGAGCATAGTGCTCCCAACAACTACCGGCATAGGTGTGACATGGACATTAAACATGATCTTTGTTTTGTCGATGTTCATCTCAAGACCTATCCGTTGGGAGACACCATTGAGGTCAATGAGCATAGTGCTAAGGTACTGCAGCGATTCTGCCATAAGGACTATATCGTCGGCAGATCGAAGGTGAGTGATGTACTCGCCATTGATGTTAATACCGTATCCTTTCCAGTCCAGTAGCTTGAAAACGTCTTCCAACGCAGCGGTGAAGAGTTTCGGGGATATAACATCACCCTGTCTTACACCTCTCTGCAGTTGGATAGGTTTCGTACTCCGGTTCTGTACTCGGATAGCCATCGTAGCCCTACTGTACAAACACTTCAGCACTTCAATATACCGACAGTCAACTAGGCACCGCTGAAGAGACTGTAGCACCACCTAAATTTCGACGGGATCAAAGGCTTTCTCATAGTCCACATACGCCAGGCAAAGTGGCAGATTGTACTCTTCGGACTTCTGTACAATTTGCCGAAGGGTGTGTATGTGGTCTATGGTACTGAAGCCTTTTCGGAAACCGGCTTGTTCGGGAGGCTGGAAGTCGTCGAGTCTGCGTGCGAGACGATTCGTAATAACTCTCGAAAACAGCAAGTAGACGCGGCTCAGAAGGGAAATCGGTCTGTAGTACTTCAAGGGAGCGTTGTCGCCTTTCTTAAAGAACAAGACAACCGCGCTTCTGCTCTACGCCTCCGGAGTAGTGCCACCATGGAGGACGGAATTGAAGAGCTTCTGAAGGACTTGAAGTACCGGTGTTCCACCCGCTTCCAGAAGCTCCGCTGTAATTCCATCCTCGCCCGGGGTCTTGCCGCTTTTATGGTGGTGGAGAGCCATTCTAATCTCGCTTAGACTTACGTCCGGGATATCATCGGAATAGTGTCGGATAAGACTTGCTCTTGGATCGTTACTCACACTTGCGTGTGGCTCCAACGATGATGTGTACAGCTGCTCATAGAACCTCTCAATCTCACTCAGAATCTCAGGTGTCCCGGAAACGATGTTGCCACACTTAGTCTTCAGCCTTGACAGTTGGCTCTTTCTGGCAGACAGATCTCTGGCAAAGACTTTGGAGCTCTGGTTCCGCTCGATCGCTTCTTTAATGCGAGCAGTATTAAAGTTGCGTAAGTCTCGCCGCATGCATTTAAAGATCTGTCTGTTCAGTTGCCTGTATGCTGTCAAATCTGTTGACGATTGCAGCCTCATCTCCCGTCACAGCCAGCCAGGAGATTAAGAGTGTGATCGGAGAGTTTTTGTGTTCTTCTGCGGCGGGTCTTGCAGAACTTAGCTCCGACCGCATAGACAGTTTCCACGAGCTTGTAATTCATATCGTCCACTGCATTGCACTCCTCTAGGCACTGAAAGCGGTTTTGTAACTCGAGCTGAAAGGTTTCGGGATTCTGGATGAGAGCACGAGTGGGACGGAGCGTTGACTTCATTAGACGAGACCTCTCCAACTTAACATTTAGGTTCAGTGTGCCTCTAACCATTCGGTGATCGCTCCCAGTTTTCACCCTTGCGATCACTGAGACATCACTGAACAGTTGGCGTCTGGTCGTCATAATGAAGTCAATCTCATTTTTTGTCGAACCGTCGGGGCTCGACCAGGTCCACTTCCTGTGGGGCCGCTTCTGGAAAAAAGAGTTCATCATAAAGAGTCCCTCTTTCTCCATAAAGTCGGCCAGCTGCTGGCCCCTTCGGTTCCGTTGCCCTACTCCAAATTTCCCCACCTTCAGCTCACCGCATTCTCTTGTGCCTAGTTTTGCGTTGAAGTCTCCCATCAACACCGTGTGGTGGGTTTTGTAGGAATGCATGGCTCTGAAAATATCCTCATACATTTCCTCCACCTCCTCATTGGGATGTGCCGAGGTTGGTGCGTAAACCTGTATGACCTTCAGCGAATACCATTTGGTGATTCTGAGTATCAGGTACGCTACCCTCTTCGACACACTCCCAATCTTTACAACGTTGTTGACGAGAGACTTGTGGACGATAAATCCGACACCTCCTTGGGACAGATGGTCACCCTCCCGGTGGTTGAACAAGTTGCCGGACTCGAGGATTGCCGTATCCTCCCCCTCTCTTCGGACCTCGGATAATCCAATAATATGCCAGCGCAACTTGTCTACCTCTTCTTCCATCTCCAGTATCTTCTCGTCATTCCTCAGAGTACGTGCGTTATATGTTGCCAGGTCGAGTCGTCGTAGGTGGCAACCGAATCTCTACCGGAGATTCTTAGCACCCCCTGCCCCGCCGTTACCATGGTCGCCACCGTAGCCAGGAATAGCGGGGCCGCCGGGAACTGGGGGCCGTTTTTTTGCGTCGTTATTCATGGGGGGATATTTGCCATAGTTGCCACGCTTGGCTAGCGGGTTGGCAACCGCAGTTTTTTATTATAACACAGTTGTTATCAAGAAGATGCTGCTGCCCATCTCCTGCCTGTCTCCCTCTGTCGCCTCTTACGACACCCACGGGAAGATATGGGGTAGTGGATATTCTCTACCGCCACTACACGGCAAATATGTATAAAGGAATACCAAACAAATCAACAAAACCGATTCAAGGAAATACACAAATCCGCAAATGAAAGCCAATATAAATCCATTCAACCTTAACCAAATCACAAAGCAAATAACAAATAACCGAAATCGAAAGCAGTTAGTCGAATAAGCTACGAAATAGAAACACCTTAAGCGTATAGGTACCGTACGCACTATAAGTTGACGCGCGGCTCAACGGCGGGAGTTAAGTACATGTCAGTAAACATTTCGTTACCGCGTTTTAAAAACCTGGTAGCGACATCTAGCGGAAGCAATTTAAACTATGTATACGTTAGTTAATAAGAACTCTTAAAAAATATTTTTCTGATAATTTTGCACAATTTTTCTTATTGTAATACCGATTCATTCATAACCACATATAAGAACTGTATTCATTTCCGTTCAATAAATATTACTAAGGCTTATAAATAAGGCTTACTAAGAACTGTTTCTACCACAGTTAAGTAATGGTTATGGGTGAAAGCGTGATAGGTGGTGATAGTATTTCTGATCCATACTTATAATCACGCCTGTAACCATTGCGGGGTAGGCAGAGCATCAACGGATTACTTAATATCGTCTGCGAGGTTATCGCCTATTCTGTGAATTACAATGCACCAAAACGTTTGAAGAAAACCAGCTGGTGAATTTTATGTTTTTTTATCTCTCTCTTCCCGGTCCTGCGTGGAAAAATACAGATCCATATATTTTTTATCTTAATTTTGGTAAAAAGACATAATAATCCAGTTATTCTGACCTTCTGTGTTTGTCCATCGTACCGTTGTCCGTCTTGTGGAATCACGGTGGTGCCACATAGCTGAATTTAATTTTCGAAATATTCTATTTTCCCACGGGAATGAGATGTTTTTCCTCGGTAAAAGGTAACCTATGTCACTCTATAGCCACTGAACTATCCCCATACAAAAAATCATGCCATGCCAACGCTCTGTTGCGACATGAAAGAAGGACAAACAAACAAACATACTTTCGCATTTATAATATTAGTATGGATTATTACTATATTATAGTTCGGTTTTGGTTAGATACCCTAGTATATCATGGTTTAGATGTTGAAACCAGAAGTTTTTAACACGTATACTTATGGTTTCAACTCCTGTAGCGTCTCATTCAAAAATGTACCATAATTATTAGTTAAAAGAAAGTAGTTGACAAATCGCCTGTAACGGATATTTTATGAATTTGTTGTTTGTTTGAAAAATTAACAAGAAGTCAAAATGGAAGCAAAGTCTTGCATGCAGAAAGGGCCCTACGTGTTACTGCATCACATGTTGGGGAAATATGTAAATTTACGTATATAAAGGATAAAAAATATTTTAACTGATTCATTACTCTTTTTATCGTTATTGATCGGCATTTCTTAACCCCTAGTAAAACTTTTGTACCAAGATTTTGCTAAGTTCTTGTTTTTCTCGGTCTCTTTTGGCGAATGTCAAGAGACGCTCGACACATTGTCTGTCGTGCACAACTGAGAGGCTCAAGGAGAGAAAATCTACGTAAATCACACTTTACTCTACATTTGCACTCTTGGAAATGTTTTCTGTAATGCGTGTATGTACGTGTATATAGGTGTGTATTCGATGGCGAGGGTAGTGCTTAGCAAGGCCAGTCCTCGCCCTACGGAATTTTTTAGTTTTTGATGATTTGTAGGTACTCGATAATGTTCTAAGATATGATTAGTTAGCGCAAAAATACTCAGCTCATTAGGTGCGTGGCTCATGAAACTCACCCCGGGAGTGGCGAAAATGGGGAAGCCAAGCATATCTTAAAAATCCTTTTATGTACCGTACATGAGTTTGTCAACCATTATACTAATATTTGCAGTATTAGCTACTATGTACCTATTCCTTGTCCATCTAATCTAAAAAGTGAATTATAGATTATTAGGCCTCTATTTAGATCCAATATTAATAGAGGAGGAGTTATTAAACCGATTTATTAATTATTCACCACATTTATATATCTCTATCTATCAAAAGTCCACTGCTGAGCACAAACAAACTTTACCATACCTACCACCAATTCAGATGAGTTGGTAACCACAATTTTTTATTATTTTGTGTCGTAATCATGGAGATGCTGCCACCCAACTTCTGTTCCCTCTGCCACCGCTAAAGCCACGCACGGAATAATAAAGGCTAATGAAATTTTTATAGCGAATACACTAACTTTAATATGCTATTTTATTTAAGTGTATTCGAGTGTTATAAGTATTAGGAGGTAAAGGTTTTGTTTATGGTCCAACTAACTCGTGAACAAAGAAACATTTAAAAATATAGTTAACGTTGTTCCAAAATAAATCAAGACCGTTTATCGTCTAATAGTTTAAATTAGCGACTAATTATAGTAAATCGGATGAAATAAGTCTGTCATGCGCTACAAAGAATAACGTGTGCCATTATTGACTGAGCTTGGAAACAGCCATGCGATTCAAATTAGTTTTCTCTACTCGAAGCAACATTTCTTAATATTATGCGATGTTTGTTGAGGCTAAGGGATTTTCATTTTAACAAGTTTTTGGAGAAATCCCTCGGAAGACTTAATGGTATAATTTACAGTAACAGTGTACAAATTTTTTGTATGTTGGCGGCGTAAGAGGATCGACCCATGTTGTTACTTTGATGTCGTAAGAGGCGACAGAAAGAAACTGATAAGTGAGTAATAAAATCTGTGGCCTATCATAACGCTTTCCTAGCGAGAGAGAGGCTTATGTTCAGTATTGGACTTTTTGATAGTCTACTGGGGAGTCACCCTATACTTCGCCTACCGGTACGAGGCTGCCACTCGAGAACCTTTTTTCTCCAACGTTTGTCGGTTCCTCGAGCTATATGGCCGGCCCACTACCACTTCAGCTTACTAATCCGTTGGGCTATGTCGGTCACTGCGGTTCTACTGCGGATATCCTCATTTATAATTTTAACGCGCAAAAATACCCCGAGCATAGCCCTCTCGATAGCTCGCTAAGCGACTTTGAGCGTCCTCATACGGCCAGCAGTGAAGGACCACGTCTCAGTTCCATATGTCATCACTGGCAACACGCACTAGTCCCAGGGATTTTTATCATCCATAAATTCCTTAGTATTATAATAACCATTTTTATACAAACTCATTATTATAAAGATTTTGAACTTTGTGGAAATCAAATTTTGTATGTTTTCTGGAATTTTGTTGTAAAAGCGTATACATTGACCCAAGAATGAATTACTGACTCGGTGGAGTCAAGTAACTGGCCTCTCAATAATTTTTCATAAATGTGTTGAGAGGCCATAGTTAATATTTTCTTGTCGCTTTACATTTTAAATCATAAATTGCTCTAATGTCCCTCTTCTGTAAAACAAATATAACTTCAACGTCAGTCGCGTGTCCCCATAGCAATATACCATACTATATTTTGCTATGGAAATGGATAAAGTAAACTAGTCTAGCTGTTTCAACACTGGTAAGAATTCTAATCTTTTTTTACATCATATGGTGCATAATTAAAGGTTAATATTTGGAATCCAGTGTCTCTACTATTGTAGTTCAGCCACTCCTTGATATTGATATAAAAAAAAAAACCAAAAATATACAATAAAGAATTTAATAATATAACCTAAGGGATGTTTTTGAATAGATTGTATACGTTTTATATTTATTTCTATAACACTGTATTACAGTCTCCAGTTAATATCTTTATGAAGTAATTTGTAACCATATTTCAGCGTAACATCCCCAAACAAAATACGAAATAACATTTTACCCTACCTATTATACAAAAAAAATTTATATCAAATCTGAGATGTAGTTCCAGAGATTAGTGTGTTTAAATGAATAAAAATACCACTTTTGCATTATTACATTGGCATAGATTCTGTCTCATTCCCTCGTAGACCTTTCCTATAGATTCATATATTTGTCTCTTTTTAGTGTATATATTTTTTGTTTTATTGAGTTTTGAAAGACAAGGATGCTAAAAACGTTTTAAATTTCAAAGGAAACATGCGCCACGCGGTACGAGTGAAACGTTCAGAGAACTAAACTTCAAGAGAATGAAACGGATGCATAGTATCGGGAGTAAGATAATTGTGGAATATATGTAATTAATATATATATATATATATATATATATATATATATATATATATATATATATAATATATTGCAATAAACCTTGTATACTGTATTCTATCTTATTATATAGCAGGCTAAATCCTATAGATATAGATGCTTATCTCTTTTTAGTGTTCCGTTTTGTTTCATCGAGTTTCAACGATTCTATGGATTTTGGCACTTCTAAAACGGAATTTGAGACACGTAAAATGATTTTTAATAATAAATTGTAGACACACATAAGTAAGTATGTAATGACTGACTGCTCAAAAATGATGTGTCACTGCCACTGAGGTTAGGTGTGGTGTCCTATAATCAACGCTGTCTGGATAATTAGACCACTGTTCTACTTAATGTAATATCTTTATTAGAATGTTATAATAGTACTACGGATGAAACAATACAATCAAGTTTAATTTAATTCACTGTTTGCGTTATGATTCCACTATCTTAAAAAGGAGAAACCATTCAACTAATTAGTATAAAAAGTTACGGCTAATGGAATGCCTGCTAAACTTAGTTTTAGTTTTGAGCATAGAGTATAAATCTAAAAAAAGTTTCTCGGTAACGTTTAACATACAAGTAGTGGAGTCATGGTGTTATGTGGTATTATGGCTGTATGACCGGGGAAAGACCACGATCTCACAGAATACCACCGTAAAATTCCGTCAAATGCTGCGGAGTTTCGTATGGTGAGGGTAAAGAAGCAGAGACCCTTTTTACTGAAAACGAGAAATTCCAAATTAGTCCTCCAGGATGAAAACGCATTTGCATTGTGATCCTTAATTGAGGATAAACGTAGATCTCTATTGGTCACAGTAATCTAATTACTATCAGGGACGTTGTATGCTCGTTTGTTACCTATATGCTATAAAATATATATAACAAAAAACTTTAGAACTTTGTGCAAAATATAATTTATATTTGCGATGGTAGTCATTTGTTGAAACTTCAGCTTCATTTTTGTGATTTGGATACACACTTGTACTTGTTTTATAATAATTAAAGTTGATGGACGTGGTGGAGCCGTGCTGTAGCTATATCAGTAGTATTGATGAAGCACGAATGGGTCAGCTTGATCGGGGAAAGACCACGCTCTCACAGAATACCAGCGTTTCGTATGGTGAGTGTAAAGAAATGGAGACCCTTTTTACTTGACACGAGGCAACCCATCCTAATCCTCCGGGGTGACAACGCATCTGTATTTTGATTATTAACCGAGGATAAATTAATATGTTTATGGGTCACAGCATCCATTTACTATCAGGTGGATTGTGTGTTTGTCACACATATTATATAAAAATGCATAAGAGACCAAACAATTTTGAACTTTATATAAAATTGTTATATGAGTAGGTATTTATTGTATTAATATATAAATTTTAAATGTGGGCATATCATTTTTAAAACATTATTTTGACGTAAACAAAACTCGCGCTAGCTACTACCGACATAGAACCTCATTTGAAATGAGTGGCTTAAAAGAGCCTCGCTCTCAGAGGCCGCACATAACATTAAGAACTCGGACCTCGAGCCATCCGAATATCCGTCTATTAAAAGTATTACAAACACTTATTAAATTTTTCGGAATTAAATGTTTAGCGAGTGTACCGGAAAAGGCAATGAGCCGGCCATATAGTTTGAAAAACCGACAACCGAATAAAAAAAAGGCATTCTGGAGTGGTAAAATTGTAGCGATAAGCGAAGTGTATAGCGGCTCTCACAAGATGGAGTGACGACCTGGTCAGATATGCAGGAGGTCGATGGACGAAGGTAGCACAGGACCGTACTTTGTGGCATTACTTTGAGATAGCCTATGTTTAGCAATGGACTTGTGAAGGACTGCAATGATAATGTTGATGATGATGAAAATTAAATGGTGTATTGTAAAAATTTCAGCTTGATAACATAGTGGCAAACACTTGAATGGACTTCAGACAAATTTGCCGGGCTTACAACACTTTGGGTCTAAAACACTTTGTCCATGATACATAACCAATCTCTCTGATAAAGTTTAGCTTTTAAATAAATTCACTATTTAAAACCACGTTATCAGCTTATATCCTCGAACACAATATTTATTAATAACCTATAATTGTGTGTTGGTAGACTACCACGGTTCATCGAACTACAAAATTCATATATTAAAAAATACTCAAACTATTTACTTCGTAATAATGTCCTTCATACCAAATGTCGGTTACGGCGGCCAGTTTCAACAAAGACTAGCTATCCACGTATGACAGGATTATACGAAGAGTGTGTGCGAGAACACAGGTGCACTTTCTGTTCGCTCTCTTCCATAGCCATTAGTTCAATTAGGTGGAAATTAGACACTACCGGAAAGAGATCAAGCGTAGGATCAACGGCTTTACGTATATTTCAAACCATGGGGGTGAACCATCACCAATTTTCTGACTCCGCTACTGAAAATTTCTGGATAGAAAAACCCAATAACTGATTTTGGCCCGACCTGGAATTCGAACGTAGGACTTCATGATCAGCAGTCGCAATCACTAGACCACTGAGGCAGTTTTTCGTTAGTGCATATCATGTAGAATAACTCAACTTGATTTAAATAAAAAGTACAAACCGACTTCAAGTTCAACCAGAATGTCATCTAAATAGTTGGATAAAGTCTTGATTCCCTATTTTTTCACCCGTGGGGATGAACTAATTTCTTAAAATGTATATGGAACTGACGTACAGCCTATTCAACAAAACAAGAACGATTTGAATCAGCTAAGGCATTTTGAACATTCGTAAAAGCAGTGAAATTTAAAAAATTATGTATATTTTTATTTTACTAATTCTTTGAAATATTCTAACGCTTGGAATTATAAAAAAAGCCCAGAAGAGCTTTTTTCATAATAAAAAGCCTCAAACACAAACTTATATATTCGGATAGATAACCTTCTCGTTTTTTGAACTTGGTTAAAAGTACCTTTGCACACGCCGCTCCCTTTTCAGTTTTCAAAG
This sequence comes from Parnassius apollo, assembly GCA_907164705.1. NCBI lineage: Eukaryota > Metazoa > Arthropoda > Insecta > Lepidoptera > Papilionidae > Parnassius > Parnassius apollo. The sequence continues at coordinate 20,561 of CAJQZP010000453.1, forward strand.
AGACAGTATTTAATCAAAGATTAGACAATAAATGATAGCTATCAGTTTAGAATCAAACGTAATGTTTCTAATTCTATTTAAACGATTTGTCGGTTTAATGGTTTCGCTTGATTGCTCGGGGGAAAGTTACCGTTGACTTTATGACTATTATAGGTGTATTATTGATTCTTGTCCCATACAGGCGTTTAGTATCGGTTAATTATTTATTCAATTTGTATTTTTCTAATTTAATTTTTACCAATTGTGTATGTGTGTGGGTTTGTATGTATGTGTGTTGCCAAAATAATATCGTAAAAAAAGGCTTTTCCTATACCTAAGTACAAGGGACAAATGACAGCACAGTCTGCCTGATTTTTTATAGAAGTGCGTACAAACTAGCATGTGGCTCACCTTATGGAAAGTGTCGACCGCCACTCATGAACAATTGCTACTTCAGGGAAATTGCGGATGCGTTGCCAACCTTTTAAAATGAGATAGTTCGTTTCTTGAAGGTTCCTAAGTCATACCGAAACAAAAAATCTACCAAAAAGAAGTTGTACAAGGAAGAAAATTTTTCTCTGACTTACCAACAGGTAGACTGTAGGTTCGTTTATCACTGCATTTATAAAAATAGTGGATTTGAATCCAGGTCTTTTCAAGCTTGCAGTCCTCACCCTTAACCATTTAGCCAGCTGTCATTTACTTTGATCATATACAACATTTGAAAAGAAGAAGCATACAATTTAATTTTAAACCTTTCATTTTTCGAAGTCGGCTTAAAAAATATTTTTATAGAATAAGAGTGACATGCGTACACACAGTCCAACTGATGGTAAGTAAATGATGTAGCCCACAGCTACATCTATCCTTATTTAAGAATTTAAAAAAAGTAGAACTACAACAGTCAACTACACAGTCTACAATTGTCTAAGCTCGCCATACGAAACAGAATATAAATCTGCTCTTTTACGCTGGCGTTCTGTGAGAATGTGGTCCTGCCCCGGTCGTGTCAGCTACAATATAGCTGCAGCGTGACTCTATCACAAAAAACTCTGTAACACAAATGTATTCTAGTGGCATGAGTACAGTACAGTGAGTCGAGCAGTAGTTACAATTCTAACTAGCTGTGCGGTTTCAAAGCGACTGCACTTAATCTCTGTATGTGCTCTACTGCCGTAGAGACGTATTAGCTGAACTACTGTACACTGTGTACATTACTGAAAACAACTTGTTGTCCCCAATGTAACTTATAGAAATGGAACACAGAATTGACGAACATACGGACCATAGATAATATACTATAGGCAGAACGAACTATATAAGTGATTTTAAATATTATTTATGACCAACAAAATAATGTTATAAGAACGGTAATATCAACAAATGAGGTTAAAAACGAAGATAATTTGATAAAATTTTTATGAAAGTGCGGGTGACTTTTTAAACTTTCATGATTATTTTTAAATATCGCTAAAGATAAGTTATCTTATCAGTTTATCAAGACTGCCCAATTTTCGCAACAATATTATCATATACTTACATAAACTCTCACATTTGCCATCCAGAGGGGTGAACAGTGTTAACGGAATACACCTTAGCACGATTCTGACACATTCTGACATTTACGCATACATATTTTATACGTGGTAGAGCCATGCTGTAGTTATATTAGTACAAGCCTCGGTCTAGCGGTTGTAGTAGTGCGACTGCTGATCATGATTTCCTGGGTTCGAATCCCGGGTCGGGCCAAAAATCAATTATTGAATTTTTCTGTCAAGAAATTCTCAGTAGCTGCCCGGAGTCAGGAATTTGGCGGTGTCTTACCCCCGTGCCTCGGAAAGCACGTAAAACCGTTGATCCTGCGCCTGATCTCTCTCCGTTCGTGTCGGTTTACCGTCCAGTCGGATTATGAGAGTGAGGGAATAGAGAGTGCATCTGTGATTGCGCATACACTTGGACACTATAATCCTGTCCTGCGCCGTTGGCTAGCCTCCGTTGTGGCAGGCCGCCGTGGCCGAAATTCGGTCTGGAGGAAATTATTATTATATTAGTAGTATAGTTGTAGCACGAATAGGTCGGGTAGACCGGGTAAGGACCACGCTCGCACAGAATACCAGCGTAAAATGGTAGCTTAGTGCTGCTGTGTTTCGTATGGTGAGTGTAGAAAACCAGCGACCCATTTTACTGGAAACGGGGCATTCAACCTACGACCTCACGGGTGACAACGCATCTGAATCGCTAATTACAAAAAGGACAGATGTCCCTACTTGTAAAATGTTCAGGAGAGACAAAAAACTATTTTACTTTATAATTAATAAAAATAAAACACATTTTATTTTTTAGGAACATTTATATTGGTATTTTCTATGAGAATAAAAGTAGTTTTCTTTTCAAATTAATTTAGTTTATTGTTAAATTGCAAAAAGAAAACATGGACATGTTTCCTTTTTGCTGTTACAATTGGACATGAGTCCTTTATGCAGAAAAAGCATTATAATTTCCTACAAAATTTTATAAAAAATTAAACAAAGAATAATTCAAATAATGTTTATTTACTAAACATATATCATTGCAGCTGATCTGTGAACTTACATGAGTATACAAATTAATTATGCACTCTACTATCCCTTTCTGTACAATTTTCAGTTGGCCATTCATAAAGTTCATTCCAAAAAGTGTTATATGTTGAAAGAATGTAAGGCCTATGTTTTTTTTTTAAATCTACCATTTTACATTCTAACAGAGGTATTTTATTTTGATAAAGTTTTTCTGATGGCAAGTATAATGGAATTGTGGTGGGTTTTCTCAAATAAAAATAATGTGATAATAGGCCACCAACAAATTCTTTAGTTTTTACAAATTTTGGCTCCTTTTCATTAAATTCTAAATAATGGTAATTTGATATTGTCAATGGAATTGAGGATGAGCCACCTCGAGCTTCAGATTTTTTATTTTTATAATAAAAGTTAGGGTACCAGTTTTGGACATCATAAATAATTGAAGAATCTGCCTGATACACAGTAAGCTTATTTTGAATATTGGAAGACTTCATTACTTACTTTACTTCATCCACATACTGCTCTATTTTGTAAAGTCTGTCAAATTCCTTTAATTTTCTTTTAATGATACCAAATGATCGGTCACATTGCAAAAATGAGTGGCCACTTTGAGGAAAATGCAGCTTAATTTTTTTAAATAAACCAAGTTCTATCTAACTCATCAACATTCTTATAAGAGCATGGTTTTTGTTTTGGCCCCAGCAATTGTCACAAAAAAAGGTGCACTTCCTCTACTTCAGGGTCTAAAAAAATTCTTAAAGTAATGTAACAGAAATGAAGAGACATCATCAGGTGTTTTCCTTGCCATTCCTTTATCAAATACATAGCAAGTTACCTTGTCATTTCCTGTATTATAAACCCCAAAGGTGTTCACACCGAACTGACGGTAATAATATACTTCTTGCACAGGTATCTTAGGCAAGTCTAGCACAGCCATAAAATCAAAACAAAGTGCAGGTATTTTTTTTATTTTGCTTGGCTAATTTGGAACTGTTATCCATATTTGAATAGAATTTTTTACTTCTATTTTTATGAACTAAAAGTTCTGCGACTGAAACTCGTTTAGCCACATCATTCAAAGAAAACTTAATTTTTGCGTTTAATTCTTCACACTTTGAGCAAGTATCTTTTGCAGGTTTTCCGAATGTTAGAGAGAAATTTCTTTTGAAATACTGCCAATAGAATGTGTAAAGCACTTTGTCTTTCAGGTACTTTTCAATAAATAATCTGTACATTTTAATATTTAGATTAGCTATTAAATAAAAGTATGATCGTGTTGTGCAGTGTGATTCGCGAACTGGAAAAGATTTAATATGCCCATGTATTTTTTGTATGATATCAGAGGGCATGGCATTGACACTGCTTTTCTTGCCTCGTCCATTTACAGACACAACATTTTTTTCTAACAAATTTGAAATTCTTCTTGCCCTTTTGCTTGTAATGTTGTGAATATTGATGAATGCGTTTTTACAAACTTGCGTACGTATCGCGCCAAGCAGCAAGAAATATATGAAATTCTTTGATTTTGGTTTCCGATCACATTCCAGTGTATCAGCACGAGCTCGTGATTTTGAAATTGGTGTAATTTCATTCTTTGCAAGTGAAGGTCTTGTTCATCCTTGGATTTAAGTCCATAAAACATGAGAAGGACATCATCTAACAGTTCTGGAGGATTTATTTTTGCTAAACATTTACCCTTGCAACTGGAAAATAAAAATTTATTTTATAATACAATATGACAAAATACCATAGTGACAGGAACATAAAAATTATCATAAAGATAATTACCAGTTTTTGTTGATAAAATCTGGATCATTTTTGGCGGGCACGCATTTGCCGGCCCAATTTATGTGACTTTCTCCGAAAATTTTTGCCTTCTTTATTACATTTATTTTGTAATTTTCGTGGTTTGAAATGTTTTTTTTTCTTTTGCGGCTATTTTTGTCCATTATATCAAGTGTAATTCACAAAATATAAGTATTTTATCACGTTAGAAAACACCACACTCACTGACCTCTCATCGATTTTGACACTGACAGTTGTGATGGTTGATAGGTTAGTATTGCCATACAATTTTTGTGAAAAGGACACATGCTCACGACCATGTGCCTTTTATGCAACAAACTACTAAACTCTGAGTTCAATATCTCTATGCTGGTTAACTGCTCATGTGTCCTTTTTACAGAAATGATGTATAACGACAAAATACGTTCGAATATGCAAACAAGTGATTTCGACGAAATGTTCACCATGTGCCCTTTTTTGCAATTAGCGATTCATCTGCATTTTATTCCTAATCGAGTATAGATGTAGATGTCTATGGGCTACAGCAACCTTTTACCATCAGGTGGACTGTGTGCTCGTTTGTAACCCTATCCTTAAAAAATACATGCTGTTTGGTTAAGGGTATTCTTAATCTGGTCTATTACTTCATTATTTTTAAGTAAATAAGACCAATTAAAATAACAAAAATATTGAAATTATTCTTTTTAAAAATAATTTGTTATACACGAATACTTAACATTGAATAAAACAATTTATACGGTGTTTATCGCGTATAACTAACTTTTATATAATTCCATACAGCAAGCCGCCGAAGAAGACTAGTAAATTTTTACTATCATCCGTTAAGTGTAATATTATCCCTCTACAAAATGCAGGAGTGTGAAAGCTTGATTGCGAATGTAGTCTCTCTTACATAGGACAAACAAAAAAAGCTATAAAAACTCGTGCGACAGAACATAGCTATGAACATCTTAAAGACCATTCCCGCCATTACATCAGATTTATGTTTGGATTTAAAAAAATATGATTACTATTATTAGTGGTGTGGGTGGGTGCGGTCGCATGCGACCGCTCGGGATTTGACGGATGCGTGCCAAACTATAACAAAAAAAAAACTTATATATATAGACTACTTTTCTATAAAGAAGTATGGCATTTTAGAATCTATACAAAATTCTCTATTCTTTAGTGAAACAAAAGTCAGTTATTCAATGGATTAATCGTTACAAAAAATACTTTATTGTATTTTGATAACTACATACCAAGCGGATGTCGGTAGCGTGAAAACTACTATTATTTCTATATATTACTCGAAATTATTTATGTAAAAAGTATCATTACAATTTTATAACATAAAAAACCGTTCTTAACTTAGAAAAATTCAAAAATCAACACAACGATATTTAACTACAATTAACTTAGGCAAGTGTTCAGTTATGATCGTCTGCAAGTAACGCAAAGGCTGATATAAAAAATCTTTATCCTAACTGGCAAAACAGAGAAGGATTGATAATTCGTAACGATCCGTCTCGTCGCACTCTGTTTCCTGGAACAATCTGTCTACTTAATTGCCACTTTCGTTTCATCTCCGGGAGCAATCACCGGTGACTTAGGTCCGATAAAGATTTTATTTATTTATAATTAACTATACCAGGGTAAGTTATTCCACTATTCAAATGTCTAGTAATAATCTTTTACTTATTTTTTATAAAACTGATGTGACAATGGAACTAACAGTCCACCTGATGCTAAGTGGCTACTTCAGCCTATGAACACCTGCAACCAACTTTATAAAAGAAGAATTTTATAGATGCATTGTCACTCTTGAGGACTACGATATATAATGCCTCACAGCCTGAAATTATACTGGCAATCAATACGCTTCAAGCCAGAACGTATCACGCACGGCGATTTTACGATAGAATTAAGTTAGATGGTGGACTGGGACTGGACCCTGATGAACTCCTGGGCAGAATAGGAGTTTTAGTATCCAGGTAGTAAGTCATGTATCGTTTTTCTATCGTGTTAAGGTTAAACGTATAATATTAAAAAAATATAATAATAAGCATAGCTGATGAAATAAGTTTTAAATTGACATTGACAGTAATATAGGACGCAATTAAAATAATTTTGGATTATTTTTGTTACTTCGTGCGAAAAGTAAGTTTAGAAACCATTCCTGAATAGGTTCGCTTAACAACAACAAATATAAAATGCGAAGTTGATTTATTCTGGAATAAATGGCGATTTATTCTTAGAATAAAATTTTATCTTGTTAGTTCGAATCCACGCTTAATAATTTTATTTTTACTTTTATGAGAAACTATATAATGGAAACGATTTGAACTTATGCAATTTAATTGAATATTAAAGATTTCGTTTGGGAAGACATTATATCTAGACATCTTAAATGTTAAAGTTAAAGTTATAAGACGTATCAAGTTACTATATGTCCCACAGCTGAGCACAGGCCTCACTCATTTCTGAGAAGGTTTTAGGTCTTCGAAATATTTTTTCTCATTTCTCAGACTTATTTAATTCACTGCCAATCACGTGGTAAAGCAGCACTTAAAAATGCAATTGACATTTTCATTAATGGCGGCGGGAATCGAAGCGGGGTTACTCGTGTACTGTGAAATAAACAGCGAGCAATAAACTCCCACAATTTAGCTACCGCAGCTTTTGGCATCTAAATGGCATAAAAATCTAATACACACACTACAGTTCCAAGAAAAAATAGCTGTATGAGACCAATTGGAATGTATGAAACCAAATGGACAACATTAGCAAAGTTAGTCTTTTCGTGAACAAATCAAACAATAAGTAATGATGGTCGACAGAACAAATAAGTTAACTTTCCTGGGGTCTATTAATGTGGAAATCGCCGATAACATTGTATACCTAGGCTTAGTTGTTAACAGTAATTGGTATTGTGAGATTGACATATGTAGACTTGTAATGGCGAAAGGCACTCAATCTTAACTTATCGCCAACCTATCTTACTTTACATTTGAGACGTGAAACTTAAAATATTATGATAGGTGAGATGTAGTGCTGCATATGAATGTTAGACAGAAGGAGACAGAACTCTGAATCAATTAAAGTTAAAGTTAAATTACAGCCTATATACGTCTCACTCCTGGGCACAGGCTTCCTCTCATTTCTGAGAGGGTTTTAGGGCAAGGAATAGTCCGCCGCGCTGCCCCAATGTTGGCGAACTTCACATGTCTTCAGAATATTGTTTTTCTTTTTTCTCAGACACGCAGGTTTCATCACGATGTTTCCTTCACCACCAAGCACGTGGTAAATCAGCACTTAAAATTGCAATTAACGATTTCATTGGTGCCGGCGGGGATCGAACCCGGTATGCTCGCGTATTATGAAATTTACAGCGAGCGCTAACCATCTAAGCTACCACGGCTCCAACCAATTAGTCGATTTTTAAAGAGGTTAAGATGTATAAAAGACTCTCAGATATTTTGCTTAAAAGAATAGTGAATTTCTTTGGATACATTGCGAGAAAGAATAATGTTAGTTCGGAAGAGCTGACAGTCAATCGACTGGAATATTTTTTCACAAAACTCTTTCATCTGCATGAAAGACTCGTAAAGACAAAAGAATCATTATGTTTTAAATTTTGTTTTTATATCACACTTTTAGAAATCGGAGGATCTTGTGTGTTTCGTCTTAAAACTTCATATTTCAGTTATTTCAAAATTAATTAAGCCTGTAATTTCTTTTACAATTTTCTCTTTAATCTTTCCTATCCTTCTTATCTTAAGGATCGTTTTGAATTCATTCACTATTCCCATTCGAAAGTTTTGAGATCATCAGAGAATTTTACATTAAAAATGCCTGCCCATAGTAGCAAATTTATGAACAGGTCATTTAGTATCCAAATAGTCCGTCTATGGAATGCCCTACCTCTGTACAAGTTTTTGAAAAACAGTCTTTACATGTTTTTCAGAAACTTGTACACAGTCACTATCTTAATCGTTGAGTTCGTGCCATCTATATATGTAGTAGGTACACATTCGTATTTTTTTTTGTATTTATTTGTTGTTTATTTCTAATAATATTATACAAAATATGGATATATTTATAAATATTGTTTCTGCATCACCAAACCACACAATTTATTGCCTTTTGCGATCCTGTCCATACAAAGGTTGTCTGGAAAAAATCGCTTTTAGCGATAAGACCGCCCATTGTGACACATTTTTTTTATTCTTCTTTCGTTTATGTATTGATTTGGTGTACAATAAAGAATTATATATCTATCGATCTATCGAATTTTATATACTTATACTTTAATATATAGGATGTTTATTGAAAGAAAAATATTTTGAGTTGTATCTTTATTACATGACAAAAAATGATAAAAAATGCAATAATTTTTAGTGTAAATTAATTTATATTTTTAAGTGTTTTTCATAAATTTTCATAAAATGATATCAAATCTTAACAAATATACAAAAAATTTCAACGATCGCTTGTCCAGCACTTAACTTGGAGTAAACTGTAAAAGAATTTGTGCATTTGGACGTTATTTACAATTCTCTTTAATGGAGAGTGCAATTGTAGCTTAGTCAACTGAATACAAGTCAGCAAATTAAACTCCTTTAATAGGTACTGATTCTCTCGAATTTCACTTTTTTTGTATTGAATTAAGTGATAGATATGATTATTATTATGTATTAAAATCAACAAAAATGTTTTTTTACCGTTTACCAGAAACGGTACACGTTTACGCCGTGTAAGAATATCAACTACCCCATATCGTGCCGTGGGTTTCTTAAGGCGAATAGAGGGAACTTAAGCAGAACAAGGGTAGGAGCATTTTCCTGATAACAACCCATCTTAGTAAAAAAATGCGGTTAACCCGCCTGCCGAGTTTGGCATATTTTGCAAAATCCTAAGCCAATCTTTTTATTATTATTATTGTGACACAAACATTCACTAGATAGCAAGTAAAATATTGTAATGTTGTACATAAAATATATATCATAAGTACAGTATTACATAATAAACAGAAAACAATGCCGAAAAATACATTTAGGCTAACACTTATATCAATTAAGCCCGTTGAAAGATTTACCCATGTTAGTTGAATCTGATTAGTAAATTCATATTGTGTGCAACTAAAAAGTAATATTAACAACAAAAGTGTAGCAACGCTTAAAAATAGATAACTTATTAAACATATATTTTCAGGGGCTGATAATTAACACATTATAGAATTTAACGAATGTTACGCAGTTAAGTTTTTATCTTTATCTAAATAACTTTTAAAGATAGTTCGTTTAAGACTTTCTAAGAAGTTCCTAAAGAGATCATGATTTAAAAATTCATTTTTGTATAATTATTTTTTAAAGACAGTATAATTTTAAAATCTGTTAGTAAGCCAATAAGAAAATAATATGAATATATGAATATATTTACGGCGATCACTGAGACAAAACACTTTATGTTTATGATACGGCTCGCCATAACGGTTGCAACTGGGGTTTAAAATCTTAATAAATATTTTTGGACATTTTCAATTCCATCAATATTGTTTTTGTAAAAAGGACACCATACTATACAGCCGAAGAAGAAATAAATAATTTTAATAGTGACAGTTTCATTGAATAGTTTAGTTATTCTTTTAATGAAACCATGGCTTCTGAAAGTTCTTTTTATAACTAAATCTATGTGGACGATGAAAAAACCTGATCTACATACTGTAGATGATATTTGTTATGTAAGATATTACCTATGTCGTTATTGTACGAGAATAAATGCAAAGGGCCTAGATGTGAGCCTTGTGGAACCACAGGAGGGACCGCGAGAAAGGACGAGCAGTATAAAATCAAACAGTCAGCCTGACTGCAATTTCGAATATATAATTCGATTTATCTAAGCAGACTGGTATGCACTCCTAATCTCCAAATATCTTTTAAGACTAGGTAATTGTTAACTTTATCAAAAACTTTGGAGAAATTAGTATATATAATAATAAACGACATCAATCTGCATAAACATGACCATATTGGTGTCCACGCTGCGCGACTTCATAAAGCCATGTTGATTTTCATCGATATGATAACGCACAACATTTAATTATTGGTTAGTTACAATCCTCTCAAAAATTATTCTCACGACACATAATTTAGAAATTGGCCGATGATGAGTAATTTGATCTTATTGTGAGTTCGCTGATATTGTAATAATAAGAGCCCGTTTTCAAGCACTAGGAACGATTCCAGTTTTCGTAGAAAATTGAGAGATATTACACATCGGTTTTAACAACTAGTGGTAGCAGCGTCGATGAGTTTGGGCTCTACGGACTTTCATGCAAGAAAAGTGCAGGTAGGTTTTCCCGTCACGGTTCTTTGAACGAAATCATCCGAAAGGCTCTTGTCTCCATAAATGTCCCCTCGATTTTAGAGCCTTGCGGGATATTTAGAGACGATGGCAGGAGACCCGACGGTATGACTTTGGTCCCTTGGGAGAGAGATAAAGCCCTAGTGTGGGATGCTACTTGCGTTGACACTTTGGCGGTCTCTCATCTCAAGGGTACCTCTTTGAGAGCCGGGGCGGCATCAGAAGCCGCCGAATTTAGTAAATGGAGCAAATATGAGTCTTTGAGAAATGACTACATGTTTGTGCCATTTGCTATAGAGACTATCGGTCCGTGGGGTCCGCGTGCAGTGAAATTTTTTTTTATTTAGTTTTTTTATTTTCTTGCTTAGTTCTTAGGAGTGAAAACGCATATTTCTTTTGATTTTAACCAAGGATATATGTAGATGTCTTTGGGCTACAGTATCTTCTTTTTAAATAGTATTAGTTTATGAAATTAAAGTTAATTATGTGTATAGTTTCTGATCTCAAATATTCATTCCGAAAGAAAAAGGTTCTGAAGATTCTGAAGGTTCTGAATTCAGATAATATCTAATGTTTTACAAGGAAGTTGAATAAAAATCAGAACATAAGGAGAACATGGGGGATTCTTATTTTTTTCCCGTTCACATTGGTCACGTTTCCGCTTTTGAATACATTAATGTCAGACGGTCATGACGTATTTATCGAGAAAATGTTAATTTTCCGTACTTGTACATTTTCTAAGACACGTGGCGGTGTAAGAAATTCCATACATCCACTACAGCATATAAAAGTTTTCTGCTAAAAATCGCCTCCCTCATAGATTGCCTCATAGTCGGAGTTTTGCTACAGTTGTCACTCTTGTTTTTTTTCCAAATCTTTTCCGTTTAGAGGACGTTTATTTTCAAACTTTAAGTCCAAAAAATAATTTTTGATTACGAAATATTGAATCTCACTTTAAACACTTGGTAGAGCTATAGTGCAGCTATAATATTATGGTTGTAACAGAAATGGATCGACGAGGCTGAACAGAGGATCACGCTCTTAAAGAATTTTAGCATAAAATAGCATCCTACTGCTGCTATGTTTCGTATGGAACGTGTGGAGAACCGTGAACCCTTAACACTGGAGATGAGGCATTCCATGTTAGTCATCAAAGATGACAACAATCAAGTGGACAGTGTGCTTTTATCACCTTTTTCTTTACTAGCGATCCGCCCTGGCTTCGACTGGGTAAGATGTATCATTGTGACGTTTTAAAATTTATGATAATCAAAGGCCATTTATTATATCAATGGTTCGTTTTTTTATAATGTTTTGTATATGAACAAAATTATTCCAGTAATTTCTGTTTATCTGTGCATAAATTTTAATTAGAATCATTTCCGCGATTTCAAAGATTAGCCCAGCCCGGACTGACAACAGACATTTTTTTTAGAAAAGCTTAATTAGACCAAAGAATATAATTTATCATGACATCACAGACGTAGATTAAAATGTTATTTATAAGCCTAGATATTAATAAAAAAGAAGAAATGAAGATAATCACTTAATTTAATTTAAATTTAAAAAAAAAATAACTCAAATTTTTCTCTATGAAATGAAAACAAACTCATTTCATTTCAGTCACGTACTCACAATCTTACATCCGGGGGGAACCGGTTCATTGATCTAAGATTTGGCTTGAAACCACAGCGCAGCACGCTACACATGGATTTGTTCGTGGAATACGGAATCACGTGAGATTTTCTTACGAGAACATCTGTACTAATATCGCTCCGGAAAGTGGGAAACGATATACCGTCGTTGGAATTTATGTTGAAGACTTCATTATTTTGAAGTGTTTTGCAATTACTGAAATGTATGTTTTTTTGTATGTATGTGTATGCAAAAACACACACAAACACACACACACACACTATATATATATATACATATACATATATATATATATATATATATATATATATATATATATATATATATATATATATATCAGTTGTGAACCGATTTTGATGACTCTTTTGAAAAGAAGGTATTTTTCGTATTCAGCGGTGGTCCACGTAAATTTGGAGAAGGTGGCATGGTGATTGTGTTATAGCTTATAACTTTTATATCAAACCAGCTGTGCCCAGCGGTTTCACCCGCGTATATCACGCATGTGGGCCGTGCGGTACGACATGACACCGTGATAAAGTATTCCATTAATTTTGCCAATTTTTTAGCTAAAATTATTGAAATAACATTGCTCAAAAATCGTTTATTTCTGCTTTCTCTCAGTAATCATCTGGCGACTAGGATTTATGCGACATTTGCGCGCCGAACCAAGTGTTGAATTTTTTAATTTTTAAATATCTCTTAAGATATGCAACAAATAACATGTACTATAAGGATATATACCACAGAACACTATTATACATACATAATAGAACGGGGGGAGTGGGCGGAGCCCGAGTAGCTACTAAAATGTCACTAATACGTCAATTCACACGTATTAATGTCAACACGAAATGTGTTTTGACGTTACAAACGTTTCCGAATTTCGAATGCAAATTATTTAGAAAATGCCAAATTGCACTCTATTTACAAATAAATATGTGTTAAAATTTAAACAATTTTTTTTAATGATTATCTTGAACATTAATAAAAAGTCTAAAATGTGTAAATTTCGTAGACAGAGAAACCTATAGACTAATGATTAGCGTGGCCGCGAGTGAGAAAGGACGATAACGTAGTTTTAGGTTATACAATAATCTTTATTACTTTTAAACATATTGAGATAAAAATTTTAATTAAACTAAGAACTGAACTGAACAAGATTCACCAATCTTAAGCTCACAAAACACTTTTTTCTCACTTAAACGAACTTGTAAACCCCTTAGGTTGCTACGAACTGTCAAAGTTGTTTAGCAAAGTGCAGTTTGCTAAACAACTTTGACAGAACACACACAAAACCGGCACGGAGAAAGGAACAAACAATCAAGAAAGAAAGAAAGAAAGAAACAGATTTTATTTGGCAACATAAAAAAGAAAAAAAAAGAAAAATAATAATAAAGAACTAGAGAATAAGGAGTAATGCATAGGGTGTATTACAAAGTTAATCCACCCGTTAATGCTGCTCTGCTCCGAAAAGGAAAGCCACTCAGGATATGTTGGAATGTATCAGAAGTACAACACCCCAACCCTGATTTTCAGTGGCACCCTTATACATTTAAAATAAAAATACACAAATAGATAATATATATATATATATATATATATATATATATATATATATATATATATACATATATTATATATTCTTTATGTGCAGAGGGCAGTTCTGTTATGTTAAACTAAATATATAATAACAAAAATTTATTTCTTGTAATACAATAAATAAATTATTTCTTGTAATACAATAAATAAATATGTCACAATTCTTATAAAATATTCTTAATACTGTAAGAGGTTGCACTGAAATTCACTCAGGAACGTAATTAAGTTTATGCTACAAACAAATACACAAACCAGCTGCAGTACATAATTTCACCGCTTCATTACATAATTTCAATAAGTAATATATACATACTCAAGCAAACACATATATACACATATACATATATATATATATATATATATATATATATATATATATATATATGTATGTACATATATATACATAAATATAAACAAGCACACATACATACACATATACACGCTCATACATTGTTTATAAAATTACATACTATCAAAATATCTGCACTGCTTAACTTTGAGATTGCTGATCTAAGAGGAACAATTTAAATTTTTGACGGAAGCTATGTATCGATTGCATATTACGGAATGGCGACGGCAAGTTGTTCCAACACTTGGTTTCTGCATATCGAAAACTGCCTCGAAAACGCAGCGGTGCGGTGTTGAGGCAGAAGCAACCCGTACGCCGAAGCTCTTGTCACTACATTTGTTAAGACGTTGTCTCGAGCCCAGCGCAATTTTTCATAGAGATAAGACGGCTTCCTGTATTTTATACAACCAAACAACAGCGTAGCAAAATGCATCTGCCAGCGGTAATCCATTTTGAGCATTTTCGCATTATTAATGTAAGGTGTAAAATGTGCACGGGGAGGTATTTTAAAACAGAAGCGGGCACAGGCACTTTGTACACGCTGTATAAGTTTCTTTGAACGGTTGAGAAGTCTAGGACCTATTACTGCATCTGTATAATTGAATTTGGACAGTATCAAGGACTCACATAATCTGATACGGACTTCCGTCTTTAATACATCCTTTATATGGTATAGTACTTTTAATCTGTAAAAACAATTTTTAACGTTATTTATTATATGTTTTTTGAAGCGTAGTGCCTCATCCATCAATATTCCTAAATTTCTAATCTCAGTAACTCGATCAATATTTACATTTTTAATTGAAATTAAAGGACGATTTGCCAAGACTTTATTTATTTGTTTTTTGGTACCAAGTAGCATACATTTCGTTTTATTAGGATTAAGTACTAATGTATTTGCTTCAGACCAGTCGACTATACGATTTAGGTCTTCATGTAATTTTTGTATGGCTACAGTACTCTCATTTGGGTTGAAAGAAATATGCACTTGTATATCATCAGCATATATATGATAGCTACAGTTTAATATATGTTTTACGATATCAGCACTATACAGCGAAAAAAATCAAGAGACCAAGTATTGAACCCTGCGGAACACCTCTTGTAACAGCACAACAATCAGATGCTATTTTATTGCCGTTTTCATCTATTACTTCGACAATTTGCCTACGCTCATTAAAATAGCTACAAAACCTATCTATAGTTTCCGAGCTTAATCCATAGTAGTTTAATTTAGAGAATAACAACTGCCTATTTAAAGTGTCAAATGCACGGGAATAGTCTAGAAGAACTAGAATTGTAACCATACCGGAATACCGAGCACTTAAAACATTATCCACTACATCGGCCGAAGCTGTTGTAGTGCTATGTTGTTTCCTAAAGCCAGACTGTACACTCGGTAGAATTTCATTTTGGTCTAAATAATGAGTTAACTGCTTACATACAGCTTTATCTAGGATTTTAGACAAACAGGGTAATACGCTAATAGGTCGCAGGTCTTTAATATTCCTAATATTATCTGTCTTAGGAATCGGCGTTATTAAAGCAGTTTGCCACTGCTTGGGAAATGTCTTAGCTCTCAGAGAACTATTCATAATTACCGTAAAAACATTTGAAGAGTATGGGAGAGTGGATAACAGCATTTCCAGTGAAATTTCATCCAACCCAATGGCATTCGACTTCAGATCATGTAGAATTTTTAAAACTGTATTACTATCTATTTCCTTAAATTCTAAAGTTTTACAGCTAAATTTAGAGGTTTCGAAGTAGTTGATAGCGGATTAAGAAGCAAAATTTTGGCCTGGAATGTCAAGGAAATGTTTATTAATTTTTTTTGGGTCACACAAATTGTATGGTAGACAAGTATTATGTTTATGTTTTATATTTATTTGACGATGTAAGTGCGTCCATAACGTTTTAGAGTTTCTAATATTACAATTAATGTACGTGTTAAAATAAGCGGCTTTTTCGTTATAAATAGCAGTCACGACCTGTTTTTTTAATTGTTTGTAATAATTTACATGTGAATCTATTTTTGTTAAACTTGCCCTTGAATGTGCTCAATCACGGAGTCGCATCATTAATTTGACTGTATAATTATGTTAACCAGGGACGATATTGTTCCTTAATATAGGCTTTTTTGATCGGAGCTAACAGATTATATATAAATAATATGTTTGAATTAAATTCAGCAACCATAACATTACATCTTGCACATTCACGATGTTTTCCCAATTTATACCCTTTAAAACTCGATGAAATTGTTCAGGATTTATGTTTTTAATTGGTCTATAAAAAACAAGTCGCGGAGGACATTTGTGCGTAGTAAGATTGACTTCGCACGATATAAACGCATGGTGGCTCAAATCAGGTATGTAATCCACTTCTACTTTGTTTAGGGATACGTTAGAAAGTATTAGATCCAACAACGTTTTACTGTTACTTGTGAAATGAGTAGGTTCGTTAACATATTGTTTAAGATTATTTATTAAAATGAATTCATCTAATATTTTAGTATTACGGTTGGATTTTTCTAAGTAGTTGATGTTAAAATCACCAAGAAGTAGTAAATAATCATACGACGAGAACGTGTTTATTGTGTCTGAAAGACCATCAATGAAATTTTGCACTTGAAGCCAAGGTGGTCGATACGCAGTGCCAATTATGACAATTTTTTTTGGAAAATTGATTTTGGAGCTTAGCCACATTTGTTCTACAGACTGCGATATAGGGTAGGGTAGATTACGTACTGGTAAACCACGTCTTATGTAGAAACCTACACCGCCACCGCGAGAACGAACTTCTGCCGGCCTAGGAGTATGTCGCAGGTGGTAACCAGGCACACGAGGTGCCCTTCCTTCTTCACCTGCCCTGAGCCAGGTTTCACTCAAAGCCAACACGTCAACTCTCAGACGGTCCATAGCTACCACGAACTCATCATGATGCATACCTAGTGATCCGGGATTTAAAAAGCCAACTTTTAATTTCTGTGGCCTAACCATTATGTACGTGTGAGAAAAAGAACAAAAGATATCTTTGATTAAGGCTTAAATTAACTAAGTATTTATCATACAATGTAGCTACATATTGAGATATTAAATTATAAATACATAACATTATAAATATAATTAATGCTATGCAACAATAATACAAATAATAATAATATGAGACGCAGTTAATACTAAACTTGCACAAAAATGTATATAATATACCTAGCTGTATTATATTATGTAACTTTGATGCTGGTATGAACATTTTAACAGTGATAACATGAACCCGAACGTTTTTATATTGAAATAATTGATCTAAATTTGCATATTATACAAAGAATAATATACAATTTCATTAATAATAGCAGGAAAATTGGAACTATTAACAAATAAATTAAAAGCAAGAAAAATAATACTATTTTGTTCACAGTTACCTTCGTATAAGCTCACTGCTCTGTCTCATTTCTATACAAGACGTATGCATAAATCTATCTTTTTCGTGCGCGAATGCGAAAGAAGGCGTCAATTTGTCTATAGGTTTCTCTGTCTACCGTAAATTTACTCAGTCTGTCAACACAGCGAATCGGGTTTGGCGACGCCAATCCACGTACAAAATAACGTTGACAGCCATTCTATTGTGTATTATAGTATTCTGTGATATATACTATAATGAGCAAAGTTTATCTTCATAAATTTTCCATTCTTAATAAACCATAAATCTTTCATTCGTGAGGATTAATACCATCGACATCATCACCATTACAGCCCTTCACAAGTCCACTGCTGAATAGGTTGCATAGACCCAAGGAATGCCACAAAGCACAGTTCTGAGCCACCTGCATTCATAGATTTCCAGAATGCCTTACCAGGTCGTCACTCTATCTAGTGGGGGGATCGCGCTTCATCGCTTGTCAGTTCTACGAGCTACATGGCCGACCCACTGCAATTTCAGCTTAAAAATTCGATGGGCTATGTCAGTCACTCTGGTTCTACTGCGGATATACTCATTTTTAAGTTTATCACGTAAAGAAACCCCGAGTATAGCCCTCTTCACAGCTCACTGAGCGACCTTAAGCGTCCTCATTCAGTCAGCAGTGAAGAACCATGTCATAGAGCTATAAGTTATCACTGACAACACACACTGGTTGTACAATCTAGTTTTCAGTATATGAAGTAGACCTGACGAGAAGATATGTCGTAATTTCCCGAACACTGACCAGCCGAGTTGAATCCGTCGATTGACCTCTCAGACGAATTTGGACTTACTTGGTCGGACTATTTGTCACAGACAAACGCACTCATCAACAACTTCGAGCTAAGTGCTCCCAACAACTGCCGGCATAGGTGTGACATGGATATTACACATGATGTTTGTTTCGTCCATGTTCATCTTAAGACCTATCCGTTGGGAGACACTACTGAGATCATTGAGCATAGTGCTAAGTTCCTCAAGCGATTCTCCCATAAGAACTATATCGGGAAATGGAAGTTGAGTGATATACGCGCCATTAGTGTTAATATCGTATAAGTTCAGTAGCTTTAAAACATCTTGCTATGCGGCGGTAAAGAATTTCGTGGATATAAATTCACCCTGTTTTACACCTCTCTGCATTTGAATAGGTTTTGTACTCTGATTCTGTACTCGGATAGCCATCGTGGTCATAATGTATAAACACTTCAGCACCTCGATATACCGACAGCCAACTTTTAAAAAAACACTAAACACACACAACAAACACTGAAGAGAATCAAAGGCTTTCTCATAGTCCACATACACAAGGCAAAGTGGCAGATTGTGCTCTTCGGTCTTCTATATAATCTGCGGCAGGGTGTGCACGTGGTCTACAGTCCTAAAGCCTTTTCGAAAACCGGCTTGTTCAGGAGGCTGGAAGTCATCGAGTCTCCGTGCGGGACATTTTGTAATGACTCTGAAAAACAGCACGTAGACACGGCTTAGAAGGGAAATCGGTCATTAGTTCTTTAAGATAGTGTTGTCGCCTTTCTTGAAGAACAAGACCACCGCACTTCTGCTCCAAGCCAGCTTGCAGCTACGCAACTGTGAAGGAAAAACGGTCTGTATTTCTACAAACAAGCGTAGTGAATTTTATCGGAGTAATAAAGCATGCCTAATAATGACGCTCATAGATCACGTTTTAACTTGCAATCATTTTTTGTCAAAAAATACTTTATTGTGGCTTATGTATAAGAAATAGGCATATGGTATCGTGGAGTTTTTTTTTTTTTCAGATAAAGTTTACTTACTCTATATTTTTGTAGAGCATTATTTTTTAATATTGGGAACGCTTTTTCTTCTGACTAGCTTAACAAAATTTAATATTTAAGGCTAGATTAGAAGTGTAGCTTAATTATATTTAGCTTTTAATATTCCTCACGAATATGGCTATAATATATAAAAATAATTTTTCAACTCGGACAAGTAGTTCCATATATTAGCATGTTTAGACAAAATAAAATTCTTCCGCTTTATTATATTGGTATAGATATCAATATGTACTCGTAGTGGCGGTGTTAGAATATCTACTGACCCATTCCATCCCGTGTGTGTCATAAGAGGCGACAGAAGAAAACTAACACAGAAAAAGGGCAGCGGCATTTACCAGATAAAAACTCAAAATAACAAAAATAACAAAAATTTTTGTAGAGCATTATTTTTTAATATCGGGAACGCTTTTTCTTCTGACTAGCTTAACAAAATTTAATATTTAAGGCTAGATTAGAAGTGTAGCTTAATTATATTTAGCTTTTAATATTCCTCACGAATATGGCTATAATATATAAAAATAATTTTTCAACTCGGACAAGTAGTTCCATATATTAGCATGTTTAGACAAAATAAAATTCTTCCGCTTTATTATATTGGTATAGATATCAATATGTACTCGTAGTGGCGGTGTTAGAATATCTACTGACCCATTCCATCCCGTGTGTGTCATAAGAGGCGACAGAAGAAAACTAACACAGAAAAAGGGCAGCGGCATTTACCAGATAAAAACTCAAAATAACAAAAAGTGCGGTTGACAACCAGACTGCCAAGAACGCGACGCGAGAGAAATTGTAAACAGAAACTACTAAAAATGATTACATTGTTATTGGGTTCCAGCAGAAATATAATATTTCCTACTTCTACGTGGACGAAGCCGCAGGCGAAAGTTAATTTATTATAATTTTGCTTCGTGCTTCGAGATAAGCATAGAACATATGTAGTTTCGTGTACTTAATTTAAGCATTTTTTTACTTGGTACCCACAACATTTTGCCATCGTTACTCGTGTTTTGGTGCTTCACTATACCGCACGTAATTATCAGTTCGTGGTAAAAATTGTGATTTTTTGTAAAAATATACAAATAAAGTATAATGATAAATATTACTCGTAATTAGAACGAAGGATTTGTAAATTGGAAATAAAGTTGCACCGTAAAAAGATTAAGCGCCGGAGTAGTAACGCACCTCTAGGGACAGCTTTCCATGTTGATCACCCTTCACGGGCCTAAAAACGACAAAGCTAGCTTATTGTTACAATTTCTATATTAAAAATTGTGCATCATATAGATACGATATTACCGACAGTTTCTTTGCGAATGCCTCGTATCGGTACTTGGCCAAGTAAATTATTGATACCATTTTGATAATAAATTGTGTAACCTATAAATACGATGTTGCAGATAGTTTCTTTGCGGCTGTCTCGTACTGGCATTTGGTTGCGAACAATACATACAAAAAAGTCTGTTTGTTACAAATTTCAATTTTCTTACTCCGATAGATGATGGGTTTGCTTGAAGTTGTTTGTCATAAGCATTACTGGGTTTACTTGGTTCCCTTGTCGGTTGTCACAGTAACGTATAACTGTTTCCCTACTACTGTAAAAAAGACAGAATGTCAACATCAAGGAATCATTTCTCGGCAGCAAACATTGTTTACGCATAATTTTAACAATTTTCAATTTGAAACGGCGCGTGTTTCGAGCGGGAAACCGATTTGACGGCTGGACCGGGGGGAGGACGGATCTGTGCGGCTTGTGCGAAGCTTATTCTTCATTTGGGCGACGCCCGGGTCGACTATACGTCTCGAGCCTCTTACAGTGTTTAATTAATTATTGTTGTAATCGTTTTAAGTATTGTTTATGACTGATATACGGTTGCGGGTGGCCGGTGTTTTGATTAAAGGAACATTTATGCAGTTAATTGCATCGACGAGTTAATTATGCCCGCCATTTTGAATTTACTATTGAATAATTGGGTTTAGTCCAGATCGCGTCGAATATAGTTGTCTGTTTTGAACGTGTTACGTGACAAGAGGCATAATTTGAATTTGAAGTTAATTAAATGTACAATAAAGTGATAAACTAATATAGTGAAAATAGAAGCAGACGTTTTCAATTGGTCAACGCCCCCCTGGGCGGATCCCACATTTGGAGAGAGGCAGCGCCTTGGGATCTGCAGTGCAAGATCAGCGGGGCTGTCAGGTTACACGTGTATATATTACTAAACACTACTTACATGCACATCACTTCCCACCGGACAGGAACCTCGTGGTCAACCCCACCTCCGCTAATCGGTAAGTTTTGTGTGTATCTAGTCGTATAATTTAATTATCCAAAGGTCGTTGGACCCTGCCCTTTATTATTCATCTAGTTGCACTACTGATGGGCCCTAGTTCAATAGTCTTTTGTCAGGGTAAGTCAGGGCCGTAACAAACATTATTGCATATAAAAAATGTGTGGCGCAGAGTGAATGAAGTGGCATCACTTCATTCACTCTGCGCCACACATTACACACATACCACTCTCTGAGAAGTCAATAGAATTAGAGGAGCATTAGTTGAAGAAAATATTTTCATAATCCTATTCATAAGTACTATTTCTAAACAAAAGAATAAATTATAATAGTTAAATCTGATGACTTAAACTTTTATTTTTAAAAGATTTTTTGGATGACTCATGCCAGTCATTTGTTCCGGAAGGATAGTGGAATTAAAGAAGAGTCAAGAAGTAGCATAGGGATAGAATATAAATGGTATTATGTAAATTTTTCGTTTTTAACTAAAGGGTTTTCTAAAATATACATAATTTTATTCATATAAATATAGGAAGTAATAAGGCAGCTTCTAAAATTTTGTGTATAATAAGTACATGCTATTGAAGCAACTAATTTTTTTACTGAGTCTAGCGGAATTATCAGACAGTATTTCTTTGTATAGGCACATAGTTGATATTATATTATGTATATATAATATCAACTATGTGCCTATATAAAACATATATATATATATATATATATATATATATATATATATATATATATATATATATATATGTTTTTTTGTCAAGGTGAAGTATGAATTTATTTTGCTAATATCTTCGTTAATAACGTATTCATAAGAGATTTGATGTAAAGTTTCATTAAAATTAGTGATTGTTGAAGAAATAATTTGTAATTGTTGTTTTAGGATATCATTTATAGATATTTGTTATTTACTACTACTACTAAACTACTCAATACATTCTTTATAATGTTGGGAATCTTTTGCGTCTAGATCACCAATAAGCTTTTTCCAAACTGAACCTAAGCCATCTAGTATTTCACCTTTGTGTCGCTTGTTGTCTGTGTAAAAATTAAGTTCGTTGAGTTATGTATCTATTCTGCCTATGTTTATTTTTATAAATGAAGTAGTACTTATAACCGTAGGTAAATTTGAATGTGCAGAAATGAGAGTTTGATAGTTATTAAGAAGTCGTTTGACAGAGCTAGGAATAAAGGTTCAAAATTACGATACACGATAAATTTCCAAGAGTTTTCAGATATTAGTATTTCACCATTGTTTTCGAAATAAAATCCAGAATAAGAGGGAATATGATTGATCTGTGTATAAAAAAAGTTGTAGAGAACCCAAAAATGTCCTTCATGTCTTACCAGGTCGTCACTCAATCTAGTGGGGGTCACCCTACAATACGCCTACCGGTATGAGACTGCCACTCGAGAATCTTTTTCCCCATAGGTTGTCGGTTCTTTGAGATCTATAGCCGGCGCATTGCCACTTTAGCTTGCTAATCCGTTAGGCTATGTCGGTCACTCTGGTTCTACTGTGGAAATCCTAATTTCTAAGTTTATCACGCAGAGAAACCCAGAGTAAAGCCCTTTCCATAGATCGCTGAGCGACATTGAGCGTTCTCATACGGCCAGAAGTGAAGGGTGGTCCTTCCCACTCGATAAACTTTTTCCCCATCGGTTGTCGGTTCTTGTGAACTACATGGCCATCCCATTGCAACTTCAGCTTACAAATCCATTGGGCTATGTCGGTCACTCTGGTTTTACTGCGGATATACTCATTTCTAAGTTTATCACACAAAGAAGCCCCGAGCATAGCCCTCTCCACCTCATTCGGCCAGCAGTGAAGGTCCATGTCTCAAAACCGTAAGTCATCACTGGCAACATGCACTGTTTTTACAATCTAGTTTTCAGATTTTAAGGTATACTTGACGAGAAGATGTGTCGTAATTTTCCGAACGCTACCCAGCCAAGTTGAATTCGCCGATTGACCTCTCAGTCAAAGTTGGACATATATAGTCGGACTAATTGTCCCAGGTAAAAGTACTCGACGACGAGTTGAACTTGAAAATGAAAATTTTAATAATCCTAGTAACCTGTTTTAATTTCTTTTAAACTTAGTTATATTCTTAGTAAATAGGGAAACATTGTATAAAATGATGTAAAGTAATAATTTTATCAAAGAACAAATTGTAAAATAAATATTGGCGTTGTGTATAAAATATAAAATATTTTCATTTAAACTGACGGTCTTATTGTTAAAGAAATAGGATGTGCCATTTTTGAGCTACATTGAAATAAAAATAAAGTTAAGTTCTTAGATTAAAATGATATGATTTCTGAATGAAGTCATGCAATGGTCTTATACGATTCGCATGCATCATTTGGTTTTGTCCAAAATTTAGTTATTCCATTAATTATAAAAATTTCTTTGAGAAATGACTACATATTTTTGCCATTTGCTGTAGAGACTATCGGTCCGTGGGGTCCGCGTGCAGCGAAATTTCTAAAGAAACTGTATCGATGACTGGTCGTCGCTGCTGGTGATAAGAGGGCTGGTTCTTTCCTCGCTCAAAGGCTAAGTATAGCTATTCAGCGAGGAAACGCAGCCAGCGTTCTTGGCACTATACCACGGGAAGCAGGTCTGTTTGACTATTAAAATTTTTAGTTTTCGATTTTATATATTATAGTTTCTTCTTTTATATGGTATATAATTACTTTTAATCGTAAATATTATAATTTTAATTATTATTTTAGTTAAGGTCATTATTATAATTTTTGTAATATATTATAAACTCTTTAAGTTACAAAAATTAACGAAGTAGTAAATTGTAAAAAAAAAAAATTATAAAATATATTATATATAATTAATAAAATAATTATTAATTAATTTCAATTTCTGAATAAGAGACTAAGTCAGTAGTTACGCATTCAAAAGGTTCAATAGTAGAACAAGTAGTAAACATGGGAGCTATATATATATATTTTACGTTCAAATTTGTTTCTTTTACATATTCATTCCTTTCCAGAAATATTTAGATAGTTGTATTTTGTGTGTTTTTTCGATAATGCTACGATGTCCTAATAAGGGACCATCATAGATCATAAGGATTGATGCTATCTCTTCTGGAGCTGAAGTTCTGACTTTATTTTCACATATGGTGATTTTGCATTCGTAAAGGTCTGTTAAATAAGTTGTGATGTGTAATTATTCGTTTCTTTTGAGTTTACAAGTCAGGTCGTTTTTTATATCTGGAATTTAAAGTGACTTTCATTTATGGTTGTGTAGACAAGCAAGTAATATTTTAAAATAGCTTTTATAATCCCATGGGTCGACTTGAGTGAGTCTCGTACAACCAAATATATTGTATTATGTCTTATCTGAAACTAATTAAATGATTTCGTAAAGTGTTTTGGGTTTATTAAAATATTGGTATACTTAAGAGCAAGTAGAAATTGCTTGGTTGAAAAGGGTTAGAACAGAAAATTACTGGAAATATAAATAATTAGAACCTTATTTTAGAATTGCTGCGTAATTTACCTACAGTCAGAGATTACTAGTCGGGCCTACCAGGAAGGCTGGAAGGATAAACGAAATAGGTAAACTCACGGTTAGCGGTCGCGGGGATCAACTTCAACTTGGCTTCAACAATATCTTCGGATGACTTTGGTTTCAGTTTTCCTTGACTACACTCCTACGTGATTATATAGTGTGTGCACACGTCTGGGTCGACCCGGTACACTAACTAACGCTAGTTACATTGATTTTGTCTTGGAAGATTTAGATAAGAACAGCCATTACCAATGCAGTTCGTCTTGAGTCTTGGTTACATGTGGTTATCAATCGCGCTGACTTCTTTTACAGACGATTTTGTTGTATATATGTATATACATGTGGCGCCATAGGTTTTGTTTTCAGTTAATTGAAAAGAATGAAGATACGATATAAAAGTAAGGAAGGCGAGTCAGAAAAATTGACAAGAGATTGGGATAAAATGTTTTTCTGACGTTCGTTTTAGAGGCAGATTAGGGAAATATTGTGATTTAAAGTAATAAAAGTTTCAATTTCAATTTCAAAAAAGGTCAATTTATAAGTTTTCGTAGTGTTGAATGTTTAGTTGTAAATAGTCTTCTGAAGTGTTTTGGTCGAGATGTGTGTTTTTGTCGCTATTTGTGGGATAATTTATGTTCGTGTGTAGAATTGGTGGGCGTGAGAAATTGTCTGCATTATTTTTGTTCTTACCTGCCTTATATAATATTTCGTATTTGTACTCGTCGAGTTTAAATGCCTATGGAACTAACCTACTACCATGGTCATTTATCGAGAAAAACTATGTTAACGGTTCGTGATCACTTACAATTTTAAATTTCCTACCAAAAAATAGGGTATAAAAAGTTTGACTGCCTAAACGTTAGTTTATACTATTTCGATAGTGAAATAGTTTGATTTCGCTTTATTGAGTGTTCGATATACATATGCTATAGGCAAGTCCTTGCTCATTGCGGCTTCTTTTCTCACTTCGGCGATAGCACAACACCTAAGGCTTTTATCGAATTATCTGAGGTATATATAAATTCTTTGGTAAAGTTAGGTAAATTCGTTTTATGCATGTGGTTCTAATGGCTAGTTACTTCAAATATAGTACTGGGAATCGTTGTCAGTGAACTTTAGTTTCATAAATTTCCGTCACAACGAAACAAGTGAAGAAGAAGTAGTAGAAGTTGTTTTGAGAGTGGAGTTGTTTTGAGATCGCAATCACAATAATAATAACAATTACTAATTGACTTGCTACGTCACAATGGGATGTATTTATTATTCAAATAATAATTACAATCTCCTGCCCGTGGTTTGACACGCGTGTAATCATAAATGCCTAACTCTTAATGAATAACACAGATATATATTCTCTTATGTTTAGTCAAATTTTATACGCGGTTCGTCTATGCATAACCAAACATCTAAACAACTACATAGGCAGTAGTCAATTACACAGAATTATTTTCAATAAGTATTATTTATAATATGTGTATTATAAAGAATATAAAATATTTCTACTTTTATGGGTAAAAATATTTAATTTTATAAAAAAAATCTTATGACTTCCGATGGCATTTTAACCAACTCATTTAATACAAGATGTAAAATACGCAGACCGGCGACGGAGAAACCACGAGAGATGCCCATGCGCAGCAGTGGGCCATGGCGGACTGGAATAAAGTCATTTAGCGAACTACTTTTTTTTCAGGGTACTAATTAGATTCTCTATCATACCATGGTTCTGGGAAGAATAAAAAAATACAGTGTAGATAAATCCGCTTTAGAGAAAATGTAAATATTATTTACAAACAAATTCTTATCTTTTTGTAACGGACTGCCGTGCTAGCTTTAACTCTTGTAGTAAAAGTAAAAGTAACATGTGTTCTCAGACCATAAGAAAGAATATTAATGCAGTCCGTCCAAGGCTGACTTTAACATTGATAAAGTTACACTTTAAATCATTTCCGGTAAAGTTTCAGTAGTTAGTAGTTATGTTTTACATAAATGTGTATTGATTTTTTTGCAGAATCAAAATGACAAATAAGCACAAAGTCCACCTGGTGATAGAAGCCACTTCCGTGGAAGGACCACGCTTTCACAGAATACCAGCGTAAAATAAAAGATTAAAGTTGTAGTTGGCAGGTTAATACTTGATTCACGCTAAACATATTTCAAGAAACGATCATCATAAAGTGAGTAAGCAAAGTACTAAACATAAACAGCACAGTAATGGCGCCGCGTGGTGCGAGGCTTGATCCAATCTGCACTGGAAATTTTATCGTTATATTCAGACTCAATTGAAAACGCTTTATTAAGAAGTTTGAAACGTTCACGTAGTTTCAAAACTTCAGCGTTGTTAAACTGAAGTTATTTGTGTCTGGTTTATATTCCCTCTAATATAAGTGTCACAGTTAATTGTGCACAAATTTACAGGCTGAATTTACTTCAAAAAGATCCAATACAACAAAAGAGTTGAAATACAATTATAATGCTTATTTACTAGGAGGTAGGATGCTTTTTCTGACTGGGAGTCCGTTTGGGTAGAACTCTCTTGCCTATTTTCCCACCAAATAACACTTCTGAGTTTTGGTCTGAAGGGTATGTAGAGCCAGAATAGTTTATTATTATTGGACCAGCTAACATTTAAATTCGTAAATACAACTAACACAAACAAGCCTCCGTGGCGCAATGGGCTAGTGCGTTCGGCTGTTAACCGAAAGGTTGGTGGCGGCGTTTTTGTTTCATATTTGTTGACAACATAAGTTATTAAATATACATTTAAATTTTAAAATAACAAGAAACCAATCATTTATTAATGCATCTGATCTAACTTATCAGAAACAACTGATCTAACAGAAGTGAACGGCACAGCCGGCAAGAGACGCCCTAGACGGAAGTTTATTTACCAAATTGACTATATACTGAAGATTAGTACACTTAATAGCCGAGTATGTATGCGTAGATGTAAAGGATGCGAAAAATGTGTGTCAGGATTGTGTTAACCTGGGTGGGCATGATTTTTTTAATATGATATAAGTTACTTACTACTCTTATGAATTTTGTCGCATTTGATTTATATGACTTCAAATCATGATGTGTTCGAGTGCTTTGCATCACCTAAAGTCAAACTGGAGATCATCGGTGCTCCGAATACGGTCCATGAATATAGGCATATCAAATTATCACTATTCCTTCCCCATATTTATCCCCCGGTTTTTAAATTGTTAGAATGCTAAAATAAAAACTACAGTTAATGCGTACCATTAAAACTGAAGATGAGCCTCAGAATAACTACGGTTTAACTATATTAACAACAGACGTTTATTAAAAATTGTAAGTTCTAAAGTTCAATCTACCTACATGACTTATTATATTACTTGCTTTAAAATTACCTACGAACTTTGAATAAAACATAATTAATAAATAATTTCCTACAAGTCTCGAATCATATTTTTATTTTAATTCATATTTTTATACGAATATTAAATATTTAATTATAAATTTATTTTTTTCTGTCAATCCTGGGAAGAACTAGCAAGAAACCATTTCAAACCACAAACATATCATAAACATCAAATTACTATCACCCATGTATTCCCAGATAACAAAAAAACCTAAAATCTTTATACAATAATTTATTCAAATATTAGATTTTTTTTAAGAATATATAAATAATATATATATATATATATATATATATATATATAAAAACTCACGCCTGTCACCCAGAGGGGTAGGCAGGTAGACTACGGACTTTGGCACGATCCTGACATACCTCTTTCGCCTCCTTTACATCCATATATCTACACATACATGCTCGTCGGTTAAGGGTACTTCTAACGTCGCCCATTTTCAAAATATTGCCAATTTGGTCGATAAACATTTTTCTAGGGCGTCCCTTCCCGACTCGGCCATTCAAATCTGCCATATAAATTTGCTTTATAAATAATATATTTTAGCAAATATAAAGATATAAAGAAGTTAAGGGGACAACTATTACCGCTAGGTAGAATTAACAAGTTAACGAGTAATATCCGACCATCATAAAAATGCACTGGGATTAGTACAAATTTCGTTACATCATCATCATCATCATGATCACAGCCCTTCACAAGTCCACTGCTGAACATAGGTCTCCCCAAATAATGCCACAAAGCACGGTCCTGAGCCACCTGCATCCATCGACATCCTGCATATCTTAGCAGGTCATCACTCCATCTAGTGGGGGGTTGCCCTACACTACGCCTACCGGTACGAGGCTGCCACTCGAGAACCTGTCTTCCCCATCAGTTATCAGTTCTTCGAGCTATATGGCCGGCCCATTGCCACTTCAGCTTACTAATCCGTTGGGCTATGTCGGTCACTCTGGTTTTACTGCGGATATCCTCATTTCTGAGTCTATCACGCAGAGAAACTCCGAGCATAGCCCTCTCCATAGCTCGCTGAGCGACCTTGAGCGTCCTCATACGGCCAGCAGTGAAGGACCACGTCTCTGATCCGTAAGTCATCACTGGAAACACGCACTGGTTGTACACTTTAGTTTTCAGAGATTGAGGTATACCCGACGAGAAGATGTGTCGTAATTTCCCGAACGCTGCCCAGTCGAGTTGAATCCGTCGATTGACCTCTCGGTCGAAGTTGGACTTACCTAGTCGGACTATTTGTCCCAGGTAAACGTACTCGTCAACAACTTCGAGCATAGTGCTCCCAACAACTACCGGCATAGGTGTGACATGGACCTTAAACATGATCTTTGTTTTGTCCATGTTCATCTTAAGACCTATCCGTTGGGAGGCACTATTGAGGTCATTGAGCATAGTGCTTAAGTCCTCCAGCGATTCTGCCATAAGGACTATATCGTCTGCAAATCGAAGGTGAGTGATGTACTCGCCATTGATGTTAATACCGTATCCTTTCCAGTCCAGTAGCTTGAAAACGTCTTCCAAAGAAGCGGTGAAGAGTTTCGGGGATATAACGTCACCCTGTCTTACACCTGTCTGCAGTTGGATAGGTTTCGAGCTCTGGTTCTGTACTCGGATAGCCTTCGTAGCCCTACTGTACAAACACTTCAGCACTTCGATATACCGACAGTCAACTTGGCACCGCTGAAGGGACTGCAGAACCGCCCAAATTTCGACGGAATCATAGGCTTTCTCATAGTCCACATACGCCAGACAAAGTGGCAAATTGTACTCTTCAGTCTTCTGTACAATCTGCCGCAGGGTATGTATGTGGTCTATGGTACTGAAGCCTTTTCGGAAACTGGCTTGTTCGGGAGGCTGGAAGTCGTCGAGTCTGCGTGCGAGACGATTCGTAATGACTCTCGAAAACAGCACGTAGACGCGGCTCAGAAGGGAAATCGGTCTGTAGTTCTTCAAGAGAGCGTTGTCGCCTTTCTTAAAGAACAAGACCACCGCACTTCTGCTCCACGCCTCTGGAGTAGTGCCACCATGGATGACGGAATTGAAAAGCTTCTGAAGGACTTCAAGTACCGGTGTTCCACCCGCTTTCAGAAGCTCCGCTGTAATTCCATCCTCGCCTGGGGCCCTGCCGTTTTTAAGATGCTGGAGAGCCATTCTAATCTCGCTGAGAATGACGTACGGGATATCATCGGAATAGTGTCGGATAAGACTTGCTCTTGGATCGTTACTCACACTTGCGTGTGGCTCCAACGATGATGTGTACAGCTGCCCATAGAACCTCTCAATCTCATTCAAAATCTCAGGTGTCCCGGAAACGATGCTGCCACACTCAGTCTTCAGCCTTGACAGTTGGCTCTTACGGGCAGACAGATCTCTGGCAAAGACTTTGGAACCCTGGTTCCGCTCGATCGCTTCTTTAATACGAGCAGTATTAAAGTTGCGTAAGTCTCGCCGCATGCATTTGGAGATCTGTCTGTTCAGTTGCCTGTATGCTGTCAAATCTGTTGACGATTGCAGCCTCATCTCCCGTCTAACAGCCATGAGATTAAGAGTGTGATCGGAGAGTTTTTGTTTTCTTCTGCGGCGGGTCTTGCAGAACTTAGCTCCAACCGCATGGACAGTTTCCACGAGCTTGTCATTCATATCGTCCACTGCATTGCAATTTTGTAGACACTGAAAGGGGTTGTGTAACTCGAGCTGAAAGTTTTCGGGATTTTGGATTAGAGCACGAGGGGGACGGAGCGTTGACTTCATTAGACGAGACCTCTCCAACTTAACGTTTAGGTTCAGTGTGCCACTAACCATTCGGTGATCGCTGCCAGTTTTCACCCTTGCGATCACTGAGACATCACTGAACAGTTGGCGTCTGGTCGTCATAATGAAGTCAATCTCATTTTTTGTCGAACCGTCGGGGCTCGACCAGGTCCACTTCCTGTGGGGCCGCTTCTGGAAGAAAGAGTTCATCATAAAGAGTCCCTCTTTCTCCATAAAGTCGGCCAGCTGCTGGCCCCTTCGGTTCCGTTGCCCTACTCCAAATTTCCCTAACTTCAGCTCACAGTTTTCTCTTGTGCCTAGTTTTGCGTTGAAGTCTCCCATCAACACCGTGTAGTGGGTTTTGGAGGAATGCATGGCTTTGGAAATATCCTCATACATTTCCTCCACTTCCCCGTCGGAATGTGCCGAGGTTGGTGCGTAAACCTGTATGACCTTCAGCGAATACCGTTTGGTGATTCTGAGTATCAGGTACGCGACCCTCGTCGACACACTCCCAATCTTTACAACGTTGTTGACGAGAGACTTGTGGACGATAAATCCGACACCTCCTTGGGACAGATGGTCGCCCTCCCGGTGATAGAACAAGTTGCCGGATTCGAGAATCACCGTGTCCTCCCCCTCTCTTCGGACCTCGGATAATCCTATAATACTCCAGCGCAACTTGTCTATCTCTTCTTCCAGCTCCAGGATCTTCTCGTCAGTCCTCAGTGTGCGTGCGTTAAATGTTGCCAGGTCGAGTCGTCGTAGGTGGCAACCGAACCTCCACCGGAGATTCTTAGCACCCCCTGCCCCGCCGTTACCATGGTCGCCACCGTAGCCAGGAATAGCGGGGCCGCCGGGGACTGGGGGCCGTCTATTTGTGTAATTGTTCATGGGGGGTATATTGCCATAGTTGCCACGTTTGCGAGCGGGTTGGCAACCGCAGTTTTTTTTTCGTTACAACTCCACAGAAAATGACCTAAAATTAGCTGCATTATAACTTTGTAATGTTATTGTGAACTGAAGGGAATAAAAATTTTATAAAGAAAATGACTTAAGTGCATTACTACTATAGCTTTACTTTTTCTTCTACGGGATAGGCAAGGGGGATCGTTCTTACTTACAAACTACTTTCACTTTTTTTTGTTGGTAGTTATTGTAGTACCAAAGTATTCATACAATCATACATCCTCATACAGTTTCATTCTTCATACTCTTGGTTTACACGGATGACCTTCAGGATAATTTAGGGAAGAGGTGTTTTACAGGAAGATTCATTACGATCACAATATTTGGGTTACACTGCCTCTAATATTAGATAAATAGTAAACTGTGACCATCTTTTTTTATACGTGGTAGAGCCATGCTTCAGCTATATTAGTAATATAGTTGTAGCACGAATGGGTCGGCTCGACCGGGAAGGACCACATGCTTACAGAATACCAGCGTAAAATAGTAGCTTAATACTGCTGTGTTTCGTATGGTGAGTGTAGAGAACTGGAGACCCTTTTTACTGGATACGGGGCATTCCATTTTAGTCCTCATGGGTAACAACGCATCTGCATTTTTATTTTTAATCGAGTATAGATCTAGATGTCCATGGGCTGCAGCAACCACTTACCATCAGGTGGACTGTGTGCTCGTTTGTCACCGTATCATAAAACAAAATCTTTGTATGGACTTGGCATGTAAATGATTTTATGTAAATTGTACTATTTTCAAAATTAAAAAGGTTTTTCAATCTTTTTGAATACTACTCCATGTAAGTCCGATTTTAAAATGAGTCATTCAGTTACCACCTTCTTATTGGTGCCCATTTTTCGTCGTTATAACGGTCTAACCACGAACTTAATTATAATGCTCTTTATCAAGAAAACCCCCCGTATTGTGATTAGCAACTACGGAACCCTACTTCTACATTGTGCGTAACCCGACACGCACTTTGGCAGTTTTTTTTAGTTTTATTGAAATTAAAATTTAATTTTATTTTTAGAGCCGTGGTAGCTCAGATGGTTAACGCTCACTGTAAATCTCACAGTACGCGAGCAAACCAGGTTCGATCCCCACAAGCACCAATTAAATTGATATTTGTAGTTTTTTAAGTGCTCATTTACTACTTGCTCGGCGGTAAAGGAAAATAACTGCATATCTGAGAAATAAGAAAAAAATATTTCGTAGAGATGTGAAGTTCGCCAACACACAATGGAGCAGCGCTGCGGACGCTTCCTTGCCCTAATACCTTCTCAGTAACTAGGCCTGTGTCTAGTTGTTGGACGTA
This sequence comes from Parnassius apollo, assembly GCA_907164705.1. NCBI lineage: Eukaryota > Metazoa > Arthropoda > Insecta > Lepidoptera > Papilionidae > Parnassius > Parnassius apollo. Next base: position 54,400 of record CAJQZP010000453.1, read on the forward strand.
TATAGGCTGTATCTTTTTACTTTAATGCGACCAATAATAAAGCGATAATAAGACCAATGCGAAAGAAATCTTCACTGTTTACAAATATCATCTTTGCAGGAGTGCGATACCAAGTGTAGCAGTAATTTATTGCTTCCAAACAGCCCAACGTAAAAAGTGAACTTCTAAAATTTCAAGACTGAAATTGAAATTCGCATGCAACTTGTATTTTAAATGTTAAGGTCGAGACTCCTTTAAAACACGCCTATTAAATGTTGCGGAAGCGAAAATTATGCTCGTGTCTAGGAATACAGTTTTATTGGATGAAAATATCAGTACATTCCCGATGTTTCGGGTATATCGTAGCATTCTACGATGGGACTAAGGTGTCCAATGTCTGAGTGATCCGAGTCCCTGAAGCACTCATTAATAATTCTTTGTTATAGAATAAGAGTGACAAACGAATATAAAGTCCACCTGATAGTAAGTGGATGCCGCGACTCACAGACATCTACATTTATACATATAATAAATCTGTAGAAAAGTCATGTCTTTAAATCTAATATTTTCTGGAAAAACGAGTCCAGGGAAGAAAACAAAGGGCACTATAGCCATATTAGTGGTTTTTAGAATTTTTATCTTTCTGTTTGTCTGTCTGCTTCTCTGTCTGTTTGTCTGTCTGCCCTTCTAAGTAAACAAGAAAATGAAAAAAACTACTGAACAGATTTCCATGAAATTTTGTGCGAAGGTAGACAGGGACCCGGGGCTACTTATAGGCTACTTTTTATCCGATCACCGAACGTGAAAAAAGGAGGGTTAAATATGTTCCTTCTATATATATATATATATATATATATATATATATATATATATATATATATATATATATATATATATATATATAAACCCTCACGCCTATCACCCAGAGGGGTAGGCAGAGACTACAGACTTCCATTTGGCACGATCCTGAAACACCTCTCTCGCCTCCTTCATTCACACCACGTTATACTTAATCTGCTGTTTTCTATGTATAAAACCACTTACTGAAATATCCTCTCTCGCGTCAACATCTGAAAAATGTCTATGCCGCAGCAACCATTTACCATCAGGTGGGCTGTGTGCTCGTTTGTCACCCTATTCTATAAAAAATCCATACACCTACGCATACATACTCGTCGGTTAAGAGTGCTCCTAATTTGGCCCGTTTTCAATAAATCGCCAATATGGTCGACAAATTTTCGCCTAGGACGTCCCTTTCCGACTCTGCCATTCACTTCTGCAACATAAATTTTCTTTGTCACTTTTTCCTCATTCATTCTTTCCACATGACCAAACCACCGAAGCATTCCTTTCTTAATCCTGGTCACAACATATCTTGAAAACCACACTCTTCTCTTATTACACAATTTCTTACCCTTTCGTTCAGATTCAGCCCTAACATACTCTTTAACGACCGCATTTCTACTGCGTTGATTCTACTCTCATGCTTCTTCTGCCACACTCAACTTTCACTACCATACGTTAAAGTAGGGACCAACACAGCATTGTGAATTGCCATACGTGCCTTTTTTTGACACATTTTGACTCTTCATAATAGAGTTCAGAGCCCCATTTACTCTATTTCATACGTTCACTCGTCGTTCTATATTATTATCATATCTCCCATCCCTGCTAAATACGCATCCCAAATAAACAAACTCATCTACTTACTCCAACAACTCTCCTTCTATTCTTATTTCACATACCGTTTTACTTTCTTCTTTTTCAAAAACCATAACTTTCATCTTACTTACGTTTACTTTTATTCCCCTTTCATTTAACGACCTTGTCATGGCATATTCAAGCCATGGGGGTCGGGGTCCGGGTAACACATGAAACAAATGTGTGAATGTGTAAGATGTTGATAAGAAACATGTAGGGCTGCAATAAAGACACTACAAAGCAAACAACTAGATAATCCTTAAACATAATCTACATTAATCTTAGCGCTAAATTAGGTAAGCATTTAAAATTTAGCAAAATCTAAATCTAACCATTAACTGTAGAATAAAATTACAAGCAACGAAATATAAAATTTACTATTAGTTCTTTTATAATATACATGAGGGCATAAAATTTATCATAAAATTATATGAATTATAAAAGGAAAAGGGGAAAACAATAAAAATCTAAATATAAAAAGAAAAGGGGAAAACAATAAAAATCTAAATATAAAAAGAAAAGGGGGAAAACAATAAAAAACTAAATATTTCTACTCGGGGCTCGACCCAGGAACCTGAGGAAGTCGCCCGACACATGTGTTGCTGCTCTAAGTAACTGTGATCTGAAAAGTGATCCGTTTCAAATAAGGCTATAGTATTGTCTTTTAATGTCTTCATCTTTTAAGACAAATAAATTTTACTGATAACACTTTATATCAGAGATGTAAGAAGATGTAATTGTCACAATTAATTTGATAGGCGTTTCCAAATACTGAAATAATTGCATAATCTAAGAATACTGTTCCAGAATTACTCAGACTACAAAACAAAGTATACTATTAAACACTTACCTTGTTGCACTTCTAAAATTAATTTAAACTAAAGCTTCTATTTGATATACATAAGGTTCACCGATACAAAGTTTTTATATATTTAAGCAAACTTATACGCATTAAAACTTTAACTGCCTTATTAATAAAAATTGCTTATTCCAAGCTTAATTCGAAGTTACACTTGGACTAGCTAGTCTCAGAGTATATGACTATTTACTTTGTTATTGCAATGTTATTAATAAGCATGGAGTAACTTAGGACTAACTATACATTCCTTACGCCGGGATTAAGGCTTGCGCTATGGCAACCCACTTATTTTAAAAAGAAAAAAGAGTGAGTCAGTGAATGATTAGCGAATGAATTCAATGCTTGATGATGACAGTAATGACAGTGACAGACAATATTTTGAGTTTGACAAGAGATAAATGTTACGGGTTGTTCCTTGTTCCTCGTGTTGTTTTCGGAATCGGTGTAAAAACTAAGTTCTAAATATAATCATTTTTAATATTATTTGTAACGAAATTTTAGAATTAAGAAAAGAGCGTGAAGGGCAAAATTAATTAAATAACCATTTTCGTTTTGTTTTTTGGGGACAAATAAAATCTTTTGTACATGTAATTATTGTATATTTGTTTAAAAAATCGTTAATAAATGCTGCCCGAACAGAATTTCCTCTAACAGAGTGATTTACTAATTGTGTGACTGATATATCTTCATCATCTCCTTATACTACATCCTCAAGCAGATCTTGCTTTTGCATCGCATGTATATATATATATATATATATATATATATATATATATTGTTTTGTATGTTCTTATTTAGTATATAGTCCTCGCAGTAAACACCGAAACCTTTGCTTCCCTCCAAAGCATTGTTCTACAGTGTAACGGAGCCACCAGATTTGCGACCGGTTGTACATTCTTCCTTTTGTTTATTAGGATGCAGGATAGCTCCCAGGCTCTGACAGCGCGCGACATGTTATACTCCCGTTCGCTCGGGACCTTAATGGCGGGAAAATTTGTAAGTTAGAAAATTTTTTTGCTATATTGAAAATTTTGCTATATTTTCACTTTGAGACAATATTTATGGATAAAACTTTCAGGATTTCTTGTTGAATGTATAAACTATCGAATAAAATTATTTTTGGTTGCTAGAAATTGTAATAAAATACATAAATTACCCTGTATAGCATAGTAGTAGCATATACTTCAATTTTAGTGATAAAATTACTACTAATTTGAATTCTACACTTTTGTTTTTGGAGAAATTTATATGAAAATGTTTGGAAATATGTATATTTTTATGTTTTATATGTTTCCATTCGTTACTCATACCAAAATATTAAAATATTAAAAAAATTAAAAAAAAAACAATAATAATATATTATCTGTGTGACATTTAGAACAATATTTCAAAAATAATTATGTGTGAATTTGAAATAAATACAACGTCAAGTTATTTGAAATATGTAAGAAATCTATTTTTACTTACATTTTACACTAAAAATAAATGAGAATTTGAAAAATAACACATTTATGACCCAACCGCCAAAATGGGTCTTCCAGATTTTGAAGTACTTTTGGCAATTTACTTTTCACTTTTTATACCACAAATTATATATCTACGTGTTCACTATATTATATGGAATACAAAAAAGTATAATACTTCCGTTTTTAGTCCAGACACAAATATAAAATTCTATAAAAAAAGACGGAGCACCTTCATCAAAACGACACGTGGAACACCGAAAGTTCAGAGTGATTTCTTTTTTTTTTCTAAGAAACATTGCCAGGTTATGGTTTAAAATAAAATAGCATATCTTTGTCTTTGATACTATTATCTATTGCATATTGTCTTTGGTATTGTTTTAAAGGAAAAATAGTTTTTTCATAAGGCAGTACTTCTGATCCGACCTGATCTAATTCGACCCGTACCAGAGCCGACGTAAGGTAGGTAATTGTATGATCTGATTAGATCGGTAGCCGAGTCAATGGGATAGGAGTGAATAAATAAGGAGTACAAGCATAACCAGAATCTCGGAGAAGTCTGCCTTTAAATTCTGACTGCTCAAACACTTGTTTTAATGCGACGATAATTATATATTCTTGAGTCATGCTGCCTTGCCAATGTGCCACTGTATCCATGAATTCTAATGCATTTGACACAACCTGGAACAAAACACTCATAACTTCTTTAATATGAAGTAATAGATTGAGGTGATTGTATTGAATCTGAGAAAGTAACTAAGTACCTATACGGCAGAGATGGGCTAGCTAGGTGCTATAAAACTTACTTCTACATTTATTGAACTGTATCCTTTCCTGTTTATGTAGTATTGTCCGATGTTTCCAGCGACTTTCGGGATTAGAATATGCAATAGCAATCAATAGCCCCAATCACTTGTCTAAATCCACATAATGAAAAAAACCTGCAATCACTTTGTTCTGCTCCACATCACTTCTTGGCATTTTAATCCATTATGCTGTTTTTGTTACTAGTGCTTACAACTTATGTATTTAACACGGGTAACAACGCGCGTAAACGCAAAGTTTGTCATAATGCATAATGTCAAAATACGCGACTAGTCTATGCTTACTCAGTCGTTAAACTAGGTACCGCCAAGGATTAACTTTTTATTCCGAGAGTAGATTCGGTATTAGTTTACTCCCTCCTTACTCTATATTTATTAATACTGAAATTAGATATTTTAAGCTTTAAACTAGGAGTAAAGTTAATCTTTCTCAAGTTTGTGTTTATTAATATGGCTGTAAATGTCTGACAAGAATTACTGCTACGTAGTACTATTATTTAATTCTATCACAACTTGTCGCCCTCCGCCGTTCGTCCCCAGTTCCTACCCTCCAATCCATCAATCAAGTCATCTGGTATAGAAACAAGTCCCATCTCAATTATCAAGTTAATTGCCACATTTTTTATCATCACGACCTGTTCATTAATGTAACCATCAATTGCAACTTGGCCGCCGACGATACGAATATAACTCGATCATCGGCGTACAAAAGACATTTGACGATATATAAATCAATTTTATAGTAACCAATTACTACTATAAATAAATGAAAGTGACACCTATCGAAAATCATAAAATAAATGATATTTCTATGTTTGATTTCTAATCCAAAAAAGTTTTAATAGGTGTTAGTTTTTAATCCATAAATAAACTGATAAAAATTGTAAATACTACAAAACTCCTATTCTTATAGTTTAAATAAAACGATTTTTATACATTTATTGGATCTTAAAATTTAAAGTATCATTAACTAGTCGATTATTCAAAGTGAAATAATGGTATTTAATGAAATTTTACAGTTTTTGTTGACTATGTCATGATATAGTTTCTGTTGTTGTCCAATGTTTTCTTACTGACAACGAAACCACCGTTGGTTTTGATATTTAGTCTCTGTTTACATGCTTACCTTTTGAAGACTACATCTCATTTATAACTAGGAAACTATGAAAAAATAACATGCCAGCAGGACATGTAGTACTACTCATATATTGTTTTTTATAGCATTGGGTGACAAACGAGCACACAGTTCACGCTGGATGTCCACAGTGGATGCTGTGGCTCATAGGCATCTACATTCATTTGGGATTAAGAATCAAAATTCAAATGCCTGGTCACCCCCTGAGGATTTGCGGTTCTATACACTCACCATACGAAGTACAGCAGAATTATGCTGCTATTTTACGTTGGTAATCTGTGAGAGCGTGGTCCTGCCCCAGTTGAGTCGACCCGTTCATACTACAACTATATATATAATAAAGCTGCAGCGTGGCTCTACCACGTACATTTTTTTATTGTCTTAAATCTGGCTATCTATTGTCGAAGGAAGAGTTTTACAAGCAAGTGTGTGGTGTATCAATGGGCTCACCTGTATCTTCTATTGTCGCCAATATATTCATGGAGGATTATGGGGAGAAAGCCCCTTCTTTCTGCATCTGTAACTCCAAGGTAGTTTCAACAGATAAAATAACTGCATTTTAAGAACATTTTAATACCATAACCTCTAAAATTTAATTTACTATGATGTTAAAGGCAAATAATTCCGTAGTCTTCCTAGATGAGTTAGTCATACAAAATACGTAGGTCATACTGTGTATGGAAAAAAGACCCATAAAAACCGATATTTAAACGGTGAATCTCACCACCATCCTTCACAGTTAGCTACCGTGGGCAAATCATTGTTATAGAGAGCACGAGGATAACAACAAACACCTGGCCGCTGAGCTTCAGCACGTCAAGAAGGTTCTGCACGACAACAAGCTTCTGGTACCGCACCTACGTCATATTGACCAACTGACGCCGGTCACGGTCGAGCGTGTACTTGATTTACTACCTTAATATGTCAATGGTTCGACAGACAAGATGTAGAACTTTCTACAAGCCGCCGAATAAGATTAGTCAGTTCTTACCATCCGACGAGTGTAATATTTCTCAACAAGATGCAGGAGTGTACAAGCTTGATTGTGAATGTGGTCTCTCATATATAGGGCAGACAAAAAGATCACTTAGAATCCACGTAAAAGGACACATAGCTGCCGTGAAGCATCAACGTTCCGGGAAGTCTACAGTTTGTGATCATGTCCTAGACGTCCCTAACTATTACATCAAATTTGATAGACCACAAATCCTCGCGAAGAAACATCGATTCCTATCAAGAATGATACGTGAGACTATAGAAATTAAAAAAAATATCCTTATTTCAATAGAGAAAGAGGCTGGGTTACCACCTGCTTAGGATCGTGTAAATAATAAAAGTAAAACTAAGCCCAAGCAATACCATTGCAAGACTTCAAGACAGTAAATTCATTCAGCGTTGATCGGACTATAAGTGATAATTAAAAAAGCTGAACGTACTCCAGGTTAACACTGACGTCGGGACGTCAATCATCTCAGTCCTCTGTAACCATGGTTGCTGGAAAGCACTGGAAATGTAGGGAATTATAATATAGTATCCGCAAAAGTAATTTTATTCAACCCAGAGGGGTAGGTAGATACTACACACTATTATTTATAACGATTCTGAGACACCTATCCCGCACCTTAATATTCAAATACTTGCGTATATACGCTAGTCAGTTAAGGGTACTCTTAATTTAGCTATCTTCAATATATCGCCAATTTGATCGATAGATATTCAACTAGGGAGTCCCATCCCGAATCTGCCATTCACCAACCTCTTACAAAAAGTAGTCATGGCAGTATATCCTGTTTTATTATTCCAATTTAAAGAGGGAGAGAGTCTGTGTTTTACCTTTTTAATCACTTAGGTATTACGAATTATATCAATGTTGGTATGGGTAGTCCACATTAGTTTAAAAACCGACTTACACTTTTTAAATTAAATTATTTAAAAATAAATAATTTATAAACAATAAAAAAATAAAATCAATTAGTTACAAGGAAATAATCAACACGTTCGTAATTATCGAGAGCAATTAATTTGCGATTTTGTCTATTTGTTTATTCAAATATCTGGCTTCCAACTATTAGGAAAAATTTTGTCGGTCTGTTTGTTTGTCTGTGCAGACTAATCTTCGGAATAGTTGAAGCGATTGTATTGAAATTTTACGAGCAATTAATTGTGCAATGTCAGAAGCGTTTCCACCTAAACTCTACTTATATCTACTCGACAGGTCCCACTTTCAACTGAGTTCTTTGATCACACGAGTATCATTTTCCTATTTCATCATCATTGAAGCCGACACGTCCAGAAAGAGAAAGAGAGACGTGCTATCCTAGGCAAGGGGTAAAATACCGCGAACCTCCTGACTCTGGGCTGCTACTGAGAATTTCTTAACTGAAAAACCCAATAACTGATTTGGTCCAACCCGGGATTCGAACCCACCACCTCATCTTCACCAATCGTAGTTAGGATCTCACGAGGTAGTGAAAAATCCTTTAAAAGCCCATTGCTGAACACAGGATTCCTCCACAGATTGCCTTGTAGTGGATTTGGCCATAGCTGCTACGCTTGCCAAGCAGGAAGGCAATTGCTGCCTTTTTATCATTATCAGTTTTTATCAGAAAGATGCTACTTATTTCCTGTTTTAGTTTTCATCTGTCGCGTTTTACGAAATCCATAGGATGTTAAGAGATAGTGTATAATGATTTCTTAAATTTACGCGAACACTACACATTGAATAAAACTAAATTTACGGATTTTATCGCGTTTATTTCACTACTTTTACTTATTTTTAATTCCCGACGTTTCGGGTGCTTTACAGCAACCATGGTCGCGGGGGGGGACTGAGATGTTTGACGTCCCAATGTCATAGTTAGTCCAGCTACCTTCAGTTTTTGAATATTAATTTTTTGGTCAGATTTACGCAAAACGAGCTTATAGTATCATGAAGTCTTGCAGTGGTATGCTTAGGTTTGGGTTTAATTTTGTTAATTATAGAATCCCAAGCAGGTGGCAGCACCCATCCATCTTCTCTATTGAAATTTGGATGTTTTTTAATTTCAATAGCCTCGCGTATCATCCTTGGTAGGAATCGGTGTTCTTTTGCGAGAATTTGTGGTTTATTAAAACGAATGTAATGGTGGGGACGATCTTGAACATGTTCGCAGACTGCAGACTTCCCGGAGCGTCGGTGCTTTACGTCAGCTATATGTTCTTTCACGCGGGTTTTTATGGATCTTTTTTGTTTGACCTATGTAAGAGAGACCACATTCACAATATAACTTGTACACTCCTGCATCATGTAGAGGGATATTACACTCGACAGATGGTAAAAATTGACTAATCTTCTTCGGCGGCTTGTAGTATGTTTTAATGGAAGCTCGCTTCAAGATGTAGCCAACCTTGTCTGTGACTCCTCTGACATATGGTAGTACAGCAGGTACACGCTCGACTGTGGCCGGCTTCACTCGGTCACTGTAACGTAGGCGCGGGACCCGAAGGTTGTTGTCTTGCAATACTTGCTTGACGTGCTGAAGTTCGGCGGCCAGATGTTTTCTGTCACAGATCCCTCGTGCTCTCTGAAACAAAGATTTACCCACGGTAGCTAACTGTGAAGGATGATGGTGAGATTCACTATTTAAATATCGGTTGGTATGGGTCTTTTTTCTATACACAGTGTGACCAATTGTGTTATTAGGATTTCGAATGACTAAAACATCTAAGAAAGCTAAAGAATTATTTGCCTCTAACTCCATTGTGAATTGTATTTTAGAGTTTATAGAGTTAAGGTGGTTTAAAAATGCAGTTACTTTGTCAGATGGTAAAATTGTGAAAGTGTCGTCTACGTACCTCTTGTAGAATCTTGGATTTACAGGAGCAGTAAGAAGGGCTTTCTCCTCGAAGTCCTCCATGAATATGTCAGCGACTATGGGAGATACAGGTGAGCCCATCGCCACACCATCTACTTGCTTGTAGAACTCTTCCTTCCACAATAGATAGCCAGATGTGAGGCAGTGTTTGAGTAATACTGCATATTCAGCAGGCATGTTATTATATTCTAGCTTCCTAGATACAATTGATATGCAGTCTTCAATAGGTAGCCATGTGAATAGTGACTGAACATCAAAACTGACAATTGTTTCATTGTCAGCGAGATGTAGGTCTTTTATCTCACTAACAAAATGGTATGTATCCTTTGTGTGTGCACTGGTATGTCCTCTCAGTGGTGACGACAGTACTTTTGCCAAGTGTTGTGCTAGCTTATAAGTTGGTGAATCGATCTGGCTCACTATAGGACGTAGTGGAGCGTTTGGTTTGTGTATCTTTGGTACCCCATACAACCTCGGTGGTTTGGTACATGTTACGTCAAACATCTCAGTCCCCCCCGTGACCATGGTTACTGTAAAGCACCCGAAACGTCGGGAATTAAAAATAAGTAAAAGTAGTGAAATAAACGCGATAAAATCCGTAAATTTAGTTTTATTCAATGAGATAGTGTATGTTACTACGCTACCACTATATGACATATCGACTTGATATGTTCTCTGTCTGCAAGACAAAATCACTTTTAGAGTGATAACACCGAATTTTTTACTGATCTTGTCAGTATACAATACAACAATTGAAACAATTTCGCCTATATTTTGATCATATTATTCTGAAAACGAAGTTTAATAGAAGCCTAAAGCCTCGCACACGTAATTTTTTATTGAATTTGGGTTCAACCTTTGTAAATTTGAAATAATGAGAGCAGACAAGGGCGCTGTGATTGCAAATTAGATCTGTATATCATGTAAGATAATTTAGAATATTAAATCTAACGAGAAATTGTGGCAATAAAAATGATTGGGAAAATTTTTACATGTTTTATTAATTGATATTTACCGTGAAGTGGTGGTGTAAGAATATCTACTACCCCATAACCGAATGGTCCAAACCACTTAAAACTACCCCCTTAATAAATAAAAGATGATAATGTTTTATTTGTAATTTTAACTGTCGCCAAGATCTAGAAATTAATTTGGATAATAACATCAGTGAGTCCACCAATCAGAAAAACAAACTAATGAACAAATAGACGTACTCACAAATGACCTAAGAAATTAATTGGGCGAAGCTTACCTGGCGCTATCTATTTACATGTGTCTCATAACTCGTGTATAATAAAAACATACCATATTTAAAAAAAAAATCATATAGTACCGTCTAGGTAAAAAAAGTAATTAATTCATTATTTAAGTAAAATAAAAACCTTTATATATTTAGAAAAAAACAGGTAGGGAAAACATAAAAACAGCTCAAAATCGGATATTTAAATCTCACAAAAATGTAAGTTTTAAAGCTTTTTGAATTATTTGAATTATAATTATTCCAACGAATACGTATATATCGTAATACGATAGTGAAAGTCTTATCTAAATCCTTTTTCTAGTTTTTGTGTGATGCGTATCCAGACAGACAAACAGACAAAATTTCCAAAAAAAAGTTAAAAAAAGTAAAAAGTACAGTATACCCCAATTTAAATTTTAAAACAATATGTAATGTACTGAAAGCGCCATGTTAGAGTTTTATTATAGAATAGATTTATGTTGAGAACGATCAAATAAAAATCCTTAGTTGATAATCCTCACAACAACACGTTTATTATCATAAACAGAAAAAATACCCATGATGTTAATCTAGAGTAATGTTGTAACAAAACTTTGCGCCTTCTATAATCTGTGCTCTTGTATATTATTATATGCTCTATGATAAAAAAACACTCTCTCTACTCTGTGGTCATTACTAGTATAAAGTGTTGTATTTTGTCACTAATAAATGTTCGTTTAAATTCTTTAGAAAAAGATATTATTTTCATTTAATAAAAACAGGTTATGGGCCAAGAAAGCCCGATTAATAAAATTAGTGCATAAATTCTACTAAATTAGTATCAAAAACGGTTTTGTAAAAAGACCTAACCTACAAAGGCAACGTGCTCAGTTTTCAGAATAAATTTTGAGTTTTATTTCGAATTCAGAATGCCATCAAGTAATCAATTGGCATTAATTGAGAAATTAACCGGCCGTGTTAACTATGCCACATGGCGTTTTGCTTTTAAAACGTACTTGCAACATGAGGAATTATGGGATTGCGTGGAATGTGTAAATTGAAGCGCAATTGACACAAAGCGTAACACTAAAGCCAGATCGAAAATAATACTGCTTGTCGATCCTGTTAACTATGTTCATATTCAAGAATCACGCACTGCGAAAGAAGTTTGGGAAAATTTACCTCACGATTTCGACAACTCCGGGCTAACACGCCGAGTTGGTCTGCTGCGTGACTTATGCAATACTACACTAGCTGGATGTTTAAATGTAGAGGAGTATGTCAGTAAAATAATGGCAACAGCTCATAAGTTGAGGAACATTGGCTTTAATGTGAACGATGAGTGGCTAGGCACACTTTTGCTGTCCGGCCTTCCAGAAAGTTACAAGCCATTGATAATGGCCATTGAAAGCTCAGGTATGAAGATTCCCTTTGACTCAGTGAAATCAAAATTATTACAAGATGTTAAACAAAATGAAAGTGATTCTTCAGCTCTTGCTACAAGTCAGAAGTTCCACAACAAAAATAAAAGACTTTCTAAAGGTCCTCGCTGCTATACGTGCAACAAATATGGGCATAACATTCCTGAGTGCAAATCATCAAAATCCAATAAGGATCAGAAGAATACAAATAAACAAAACAGTATGTCTAATGCTGCCGTCTTTATAGCTTCTTTTGAATACTACGATACCTGGTATGTTGATTCTGGTGCTTCTGTACACATGACCATACACAATAATTTGTTTATAGAAGAAACAACTCCACACATTAAAACATTAAAGTTGCAAATAAAACACTGTCTCCTAAGCTCTGGAAAAATTAGCTTGAGTGTTTAAGATGGAAGAGGCCAACAAAATGATATATTGTTTACAAATGTATTATATGTAACTGAACTAGCTACAAACCTGTTGTTAATAAGTCAGATTATTAATAATGGTGGCCAAGTTAAGTTTAATAAGAGTGGCTGTGTTATTCTTAATAGAAAGAATGTCATAGTAGCAGCAGCGAGTTTAATAAATAAATTGTACCGACTGAACATGCCTGGTGGCTATGCATGCATATGAGATATTATTGAACAAGATACTTACCTGTGGCACAAAAAGGATGGGTTATTTGAATTTTCAGAGCATGAAGAAGTTGTTCGAGAACACTGCAGATTTAAAGTTAAGTCAAGTCAAAGAAAATGTTAAGTGTATAACATGTCAGAAAGGAAAACAAACAGGTTTACCTTTTAAAAGTCAAGGGTCTCAGAGCAAAGATCTACTTGAATTGATACACACAGATGTCTGCGGACCAATGGAAACTCAGTCTTTGGGCAAAGCCAGATATTTTGTAACATTCCTCGATGACTACTCAAAGAAAATATTTGTGTATACCATGTACAACAAGTCAGAATTCCTAGAAAAGTTTAAAGAATTTAAAAAACAAGTTGAGAATCAGTTAAACCGCAGCTTTAAAATTTTCAGATCTGACAATGGACTTGAATATGTCAATGAAAAATTTTCAAATTTTCACAAAGATGCTGGAATAATACATCAGACAACTACACCTTATACACCAGAACAAAATGGTACAGCCGAACGAATGAACAGAACTTTAGTAGAAAGAGCAAGATGTATGATGTTAAATGCTAACTTACCTAAAATCTATTGGGCTGAAGCAATTCATACAGCTGCCTACATTGTAAACCGCTCTCCAACAAAATCTCTGTTTTATAAAACCCCAGAAGAGATGTGGACTGGTCAGAAAACTAAGGTTAGCCACATGCGTACATTTGGTTGTGAGGCAATGGTCCACTTACCAAGAGAAAAAAGAAAGAAGTTTGGTATAAAATCACAAAAATTATTTTTATTGGCTACTGTGAAAATTCAAAAGGATACCGATTCATATTACCTAATTCAAGAACAGAAATAAAAAGTAGAGATGAAATATTTTTAGAGTCAACAGTTAGAAGAGATTTTGTACCGATTGAATTAATTACAAATGAAAGCTGTATTAAAAGTAACAATTTAGAAGAAATTTCAAGTGATGACTCATTAGACACTGTGAGTGAACAATCACAGTCAGACAGCGAGCATATCCCCGATGAAAGTGTAGAATCTTCACCTGACAGAAATATAACAGTAAGAACAAGAAGACAATGTTTAAATGCATAGAAACAAGAAGAGAGTTCTTACTTGGGCTGTGAAGACCAATTATCAGAAAATGAAGTTCCTGATAACTATGAAAAGGCATTAAAGTCTATTGATGCCACAAAATTGATAAAATCAATAAATGAAGAGCTTGATTCTCATCATAAAAATAATACTTGGACATTAGTTAGAAAAACTCCCCAATATGCGAATAATTGGATGTAAATGGGTTTTTCGCATCAAAGAAGAACCTTCAGGTCCACGTTATAAGTCCCGGCTTTGTGCGAAAGGATACTCACAAACCAAAGGTATTGATTACCAAGATACATTTACTCCAACTGTCAGGTACGATTCCATACGTATATTATTCTCAGAAGCTACTCAACACAATCTTCAGATAATTCAGCTAGATATTAAAACAGTTTTTCTATATGGTGAGCTTGAAGAAGACATATACATGACTATACCCGAGGGCTTAACCTGCGATGCTATCAGCATCGCAGGTTAAGCCCTCGGATATAGGTGTGTAAACTCAATAAATCTTTATGTGGTTTAAAACAGGCTCCCAGATGCTGGAATTCAAAATTTGATGCTGTTTTAAAGAAGTTTGGGCTAGCCAATAGTAAAGGTGATCAGTGTGTATATGTTGGCACTATTAATGGAGCAAAATGTTACCTGTGTTTGTATGTTGATGATGGACTGTTATTTGCGAAAAATACATCAACTTTAAAGGAAAAATTTTGTTGGTATGGAGATACAGAAGTGTGACAAATACATTTTTATACATCAGTCAAACTATATTGAGAAGTTATTAAATAAATTTAATTTGTATAATTGTAAACCAAACTGTATTCCAGTTGAGCCACATATGAAGTTGGAGAAAGGAGAAGGAGAAACAGAAAAGAACATCCCATATCGGGAAGCAGTTGGATCATTGATGCACCTAGCTACAGTAAACGCACCTGATATTTAATTCGCAGTAAGCCTGGTGAGTCGATTTTTAAACTCTTACAATGAAACACACTGGAATGCTGTGAAAAAAAAATTAAAGTATCTAAAAGAGACTAAAGGTTGTGGCCTGTGCTACACACCAATGTTAGAGCCTAATGTAGTAGTTGGCTACAGTGATGCAGATTTCGCTAACGACCCTAGCACAAGACGTTCAGTCACGGGATATGTCTTTATAAAAAATGGAGCAGCAGTGACTTGGGCTTGTTAGAAACAACAGACAGTGGCCCTGTCAACCACTGAAGCAGAATTCATGGCAGCCTGTGCCGCCACTAAAGAGGCTACGTGGGTCAAACAACTGTTATGTGACATCGGGGAATTTAATCAAAAATCAGTGTGCTTAAATCTAGATAATCAAAGTGCTATAAATGTAATTAAAAACATAAAATTTCACAAACAGTGTAAACATATAGACATTAAGTTTCATTTAATAAAAGAAAAAATATTATGATAAAATTATTGACCTAAAATATGTATGCAGTGATGAGCAATATGCTTATATTTTTACCAAACGTTTGTGTAAAATAAAATTTTGTTATCTTAGAGATAAAATTGGTTTTAAATCTTGCCATGTAGTCAAGAATACTTAAATACTAAACTTATTGTTTGCTTTATGCCTGAAATTTAAAAATTAACAACTAGAAGGCATTAATTTAGGGGGTGTGTTGTAATAAAAATTTGCGCCTTCTATAATGTGTGCTCTTGTATATTATTATATACTCTGTGATAAAAAAGCACTCTCTCTACTCTGTAGTCATTACTAGTATAAAGTGTTGTATTTTGTCACTAATAAATGTTTATTTAAATTCTTTAGAAAAGGATATTATTTTCATTTAATAATAACGTAATACTTTCCGATAAACGACACTGACTGGATCGTACTGCTGGAACAATTGTTTTAGACCTTGCAAACACATTTTCATGCGGGATTTGAACCAACCTTCCAGAGCGAAAATGCTTCCGAGTTTAAGTAACTAAAGTATTTATATAATATACACGGTCTGTCTATGTTAAATTTTTCCATAGTTCTTAAAAAAAGAACAACGAAAAGTGATCAGAAATAACTGAAACCTTTCTGAACACCAAAACAACGTAGAAAGGACTCGCAAAACAAAAAAAAAAACTTTTTGGTCATCTCATTAATGCTGCTAATTTATATACAAGCCTGATATTTGTAATCTTTCTTTAAGATAAGTACATGAGAAACTGAAGAGAGAGAAAAATATACCTTTTTTATACATTTTGGTTTAGTGAATGAAGAATAATTGTACTCTGATGGGAAGTGGTGATGGGAAAACTTGCAATTGATTGGATGAGAGCGTTTATATATTTAATAACTAATGTCCGTGATTTATGTTGATGGCAAAAAATAAATCACCTCAACTTCTCATGGGTTTCGTAAAAGCATGGTAAAATATATGTTCAGTGACCAAGCAGCGACAAAAGTGAGTAACATCTATTTATTGCCTAAGTGGAGTCACTAAGTGGAGTGACTCGATGCGGGAAGTCGATGGTTGCAAGTGATACAGGACCGTGCTCCGTAGCATTCCTTAGGGAGGGCCTATTGCCTTACAGTGACCTTGTGAAGGGATGTAATGTTGATGATGATGAATTGCATGTAGCTACAAGCAATTATAAGTTAACAAAAGGAAGTGACATTGCAAATTGTAAAAATATTCACAGTAAAGCAACATTATCAACATAAATCAGATATTGTCAATGGTATATTTCCCAAGAGAGCAGGTCGATGGAAGCTGTATTTGACTCGCAGCCCGTACGTGTACGATGCACTTGGAAATTGATTTCAAAATATGAGATTGCGCGAAGTTTTCCGTAAGTAGAATCTGTTTCCGGATAGCTCAGAGCGTTATAAATCGATTTCATATCTATTTTATATTTTGTTTGATATTTTATAGTGTATATTTTTACTTTAATTTCGTTGAAATTACTCGTTTGAAAAACTCTGGAAAGAATTAAATTATGACGTCTGCTAGTAGTTTTAGATGTTTACTTCGCTAAAGTTCTTAGGGGTGGCAACGCATCTTCGTTTCGATTCATAATTTAGGATGGTTCTAGATGTCTATGGGTCAAAGTATCCACTTAAAATCAAGTGCACTATACGCTCGTTTGTCACCCTTAATATATTTGGTCCTGATTGCTGTATGGTGAGTACTAACTCTTTATTTATAATAAATGAAAAGTAGTTCAAGTAACCCTGGTACCCTGAAAAGGGTACCAATGCCAAATAAGTGCCAATCGGCACCTACCGACTGCTGGCTATCCTACTGAGGTGAAGAGACAGGAGAAGCGCATTTAGCGGTTCTTAAGTTGATTTCTGCGAGTGTTAACTGTTCACGCTTTTGGTTTTACTGATTTGGCAAACGAACTTAGAGATACTACTGTTGTCCATAGACACCTGCAGCCAACCTACAGTAAAGAACGCTATAGTTGCGTTACCGCCCCTAAGGACTAAGATGGAATGCCTCACAGCCTGCAGTTATACTGGCCCCCACTTGTCAGACGGGTACACAGTAGTGCTGCTTGACGCCATAAGTATAGGGGTTACATTACCCAGATGGACTCTTAGGCAGAAAAAGCATTCTAACTTTTTTCAGTTACGATAATCACAGAAAGATTTGAGGGTAACTGATATTCTAACACCGCTTTTACGCGGTAAGTGTTATTGCTATGAGCAACAAATAAAGTTACCTTCCTTTCTATTGTAGGCAGAATTCTATACTGAAAAGGAGTCCAATATCTTGGGCAGTACAACTGTTGTGTCGTAATTGATACCGGCACCTAATCTTATTCTACCTGATATATATTGTTAGAAGCGAAGAATAGTATATTGCAAACGGGTATATTTTAAACAAATTAGCGTCATATGAAAAGTTCAAAAATTTTATTAAACTAAGTTTGTATAAAATGGGTTATTATAATATTAAGGAATTTATTGATGATAATAACATCTGGGAAGGGAGATCGCTGCCAAGCTATTTCTAATTTGTCTTGTATCGTTAAATGTAAACATGATTGTAAGCCATTATTTGAAATAATATAGTCCCACTGGGTTTCTTGCTGGTTCTTCCCAGGACAGAGGTCTTTTTGTGAACCAGTCGTAAATGAAAAAATTGACATAATTTATTATATTGATAAGTGTTGTTATAATCTACATTGAATAAAAAAATTCTGTTTCTGTTTCAGTCTGTGTGATGTGATATTTTAGTAAATTGCTCGTGATTTTATACGGAAATTACTGCGAATGTGTAGGTGGACCATCACCATGTACACACAAAAGTCAAAATGAGCTTATACCAAGAACAACTTTATTAAGTATGCGAGACGATTTAATAATTATACGGCTTGGTAAGTCTTGGTAAGTCATTATTGCAGCCTATCAAATTCCACTACTAAACTTTGGCTTCCCCCTATACATTACTTCAAAAGTGGGATATTTACTATGTTTACCACGCTGGGCAGACGGGTAACTAACTGGTGGTACGTGGTAACTGGTACCACAAGGTAAGAAACACTTTCGTGAAATAACAACTGCTGTATTGCGTATGGTGAGCGATGAGATTCTTGATGCGTGTAATGATGCATTATATTCTTCTATGAGAATACTCTTTTGCATTTTATGATCAATCGAATGTGAATTGGTGGTCTTCTATTTCTTTTATTACTTAATGTTACAATAAAATTAGTTAATTTGCGTCGCTTTTTTTAAAAACTCTCGAGATGATATGGGATTGTGGATAGAAATTTCGTCCTATGAGGCAAAAAAGAAAAAAAAAATCACAAATAATGAAGAAGAGTGATGCGTACTTTAAACATACACTTAAATAAGTATAAACTTAAGTAATAAGATTCATAAAAAAAATTTAATCTCCACAAGCATTCAAAGACTACTAAATCACAAACAAAATTATATCCGCGTAAAAATTGTTCGAAGATGTATGTAATCAAAATAAATAGGTACTTTTTTATTTTTTCATTCGGCCGACAAAGACAAGTCTGAAAGCAAATCTTACCCCCTCGTTACGTTATTTCGTTCTGTAAATTATTTGCAAACAAACGACTAATCCCTCCCCCCACCCTTTTCTTAATAGCTTTCTATTACGACCTAGTTCAAATAATTATTATCTCGGAAATAATTAGATGAATATCTTAAATAATAGCAACTGTAACATTTTTTTGTAAAATTAGTGTCACAAACGAGCATACAGTCCACCTGAACGTATTATTATATTAAAGATGTTAAAACATTAATTGGCTTCGATCTGCGTAATAAAATAAAATGATATGTTCTAGTTTGAAGAGTATCTTACGCTGTCACCACTAATCTCAGCACCACTACTCCCAACATAATTCTACACTAGGAAATTCACACCACCGTTGATAATACGACACGTGTTTCGACTCTAAATGAGGAATCCTTAAGTGAAGTAGACTCTTCGGTGACTAACCGCTTTTCAAACTTTTATTAAGTTAATAATTAAGGTTTAACATCATTAATCTAGATTAATATAATTAAAAATCAAAATGCAAATGCGTTGTCACCCCTGAGGACAATGATGGAACGCCTCGATACCATTAAAATCATTCCCGGTTCTCTACACTCACCGTACAAAACACAGCAGCATTAAGCTGTTATTTTAAACTGGTATTCTGTGGAGAGCATGATCCTATTCCAGTCAAATCAACCCATTCATTCTACCATCATAATATAGCTAGTATATATACTCGTAATATATAAAATTAAAGTGTCACACCAATGAACTTACAGTCCACCTGACCGTGAATGGCTACTTCAGGAAATTCACACAGCTGCGTCACTAACGTCTGAGAACTAAAGTGGATCTTTTACAGCTTGTAACAGTAACTCCTTTCTTTCCTGTTTTTACCAAATGATAGCATTGCACGTGCTGCTATTGGCCACATTGAATGTGAATTACATAGGTTCGAATAACATTTGTATAAAAGTAAATAAATTCTTTACACTAATTCATTATTTTATAACAGCGGCGTAAAGGAATTCGTCGTCACAAATCGTTTCGTGGATGTAAATGTAAAAAGTAATCGTAGTTCATATTATAAGCATCATCATCATTACAGCTCTGCGCCAGGTCACTGCTTAACATAAGCATCGCAAAGCACGTTCCTGAGTCACCCGCACCCCTTGACTTCCTGTATATATTACCAGGTCTTTACTTCATCTAGTTGTGGCTTGCCCCACACTTTGCTTACCGGTATGATGTGAATCAAGAAACGTTCTAGCCCATCAAAAAGTTATGTACACTTTGCAAATACTAAGAACAAACACAAGCTAGTTTTATCAGTTGCTCGACACTAATGAATCAGTAATTCATTCATGGGGCAATATATACACTTTTTTAGGGTTCCGTAGTGAACTAGGAACCCTTATAGTTTCGCCATGTCTGTCCGTCTGTCCGTCCTCACTTAATCTCTGTGACCGTTAGCACGAGAAAGCTGAAATTTGTTTATTTTTATAGAAGAGGGGGAAAACGAGCATGCGGCTCACCTGATGTTAAATGACTACCGCCGCCCATGATCAACCGCAACACCAGGGGGAATTGCAGGTGCGTTGCCGGCCCTTTAGAAAGGAGTAAGCTCTTTTCTTGAAGGTTCCCAGGTCGTATCGGTCCGGAAAAATCTCTAGTGGTAAACTATTCCACAGAGAGGTTGTACGCGGAAGAAAACTCCTCTCGAAACGCAAAGTGGTGGACCGCCAAGCATCCAGATGATGTGGATGGTATCGCGACGTTTGCAGCGTAGTGCGTTCACGAAATTTGGCGGCTGGGATTAAACCGAACAATTCCTCAGAGCACTCTCCATGGTATATGCGAAAGAAAATGCAAAGAAATGCAGCATCTCTTCGCAATGCCAGTGAATCGAGCCGACCGGAAAACACTCGGTCGTCGACGATTCGAGCCGCTCTGCGCTGGATGCGGTCAAGTGGAAGGAGCTGGTACTGGGGAGCCCCAGCCCAGAGATGGGAACAGTATTCCATGTGCGGCCGAACCTGCGCCTTGTAAAGTTGCAGGCGGTGTGCCGGCATGAAATACTGTCCCGATCTGCTGAGCACGCCAAGCTTTTTTAGAGGCCAATTTGGCCTTCTCTTCCAAGTGACCATGAAACTGCACGTCACTCGATATGTCGACGCCGAGGATTCCGATACTGGCTGAGGAAACAAGGGGAGTGCCTTGAAACTGAGGAGATACGACAAAGGGGTTCTTTTTAGCGGTTAACGCGCAAACTTGTGTCTTCTGGTGGTTAAACTGGACTAGATTTAGTCGCCCCCAATCACAGAATCTGTTCAGCAAAGACTCGACTTAAGACACAAGTTTGTCCCGGCACGGCATTTGGTACCAATATGTGTATCAATTACGCCGACAAAGTGGTAAAATGAAAATTGGAAAAAAATGTTTTATTAGGGTAGCCCCCCTATATGTAAAGTGAGAAGTGTTTTTTTAATTTCAACCCTAACGTGTGATATATTGTTGGAAAGGTATCTAAAAATGAATAGGGGTTTACTAAAATCATTTTTTGATAATGTCAATAATTTCGGAAATAATCGCTTCAAAAGTAAAAAACAATGTGTCCCCCACCTCCAACTTTTGAACCATAAGTTTAGGAAATATGAAAAAAAATCTGAAAATTAGAACTTTATAAGGACTTTCTAGGAAAATCATTTTGAACTTGGATGGAAACAACAATACCCACTACCGGGAGCAGTTGCAGGAGCGCGGAGCGCTGCTGGAGCGCGAACGTAATGGATACAACGGTCAAGTGGAAGGAGCTGATACTGGGGAGGCCCCAGCCCAGAGATGGGAACAGTATTCCATGTGCGGCCGAACCTGCGCCTTGTAATAGATGATAATTAAATATTCTATTTCTTCCCAGGACAGAGGAGTTTTCAAACTATTCTTGTAATCTATTTTGAATGGAAAGTATTTTATTTTATTCATCGTTTGTCGGTTATTCGAGCTATATGACCTGCCCATTGACACCCCAGAGTACTGACAGTTTCAATTGATGAATAAATCGATACGAAAATGTCTCCATTCCCATCCAAAAATCTATAATATGACCACCCAAAAACTACTAATGATGCTCCTCGTCAATAGTATGTAGTAGAATTTGCATACACGTTCTTTCTATTAAAAAAAAAAACACTTTTTAAAGTTTTCGAAAATAACAGATTTTATGTTTAATTGGTATTATTTTCAATAAAATAATATAGTATTGGTAATATTTTCAATAAAAAAGACTTTTGTTCTAAATCAAACTTCAATGGCACGGTACAGCAAAAGGATTTTGTTTGAAATATATTTCAAAAATTTAAAAAAAAGGATCGAGTTTATTAATTTTGTCTACAAAGGTATTGAAGGTTTTATTTAGAACCATAGTTAAAAAATAACATATGATTTTTCACATGGATCTCACCTAATTATATCTAAATAATAATTAACAATAAAAATTTAAATATAGCATTATATATTTATGATCATAATATGTATTCTCGCTAAGTAACGTCAGGTTATATACTATGTTGAAGCATTCATAAATCCAAAGACCTTGTTTGCGGGTGCTCTTGTATCAATTAATTTTGTAAGTGTGAACATGCAGAGTGCGGTTGGTGGTTTTGTGTTGTGTAACTTGACCAAACTGTTTTCCTGAAAATATTTTCTATCTCTAGAAATGTTACTAACTAAAATTAAAATTTTAAATTAATGTGCTTCAAAATAATTCGCGTTTTAGTCATTTTTTAATTAAATAATAATTCACGAGATGTATTATTATTTTTTGCCAAAAGTTTATATATAAATGAAATAATTATTCATAATACAATATACATTTTTTAACAATTATTAATAGAAAATATTTTAATTTTTGAATAAAAAAAAGCTATTAATGATTGGTTGTGAACCAATCGCAATCATACTGTACTCTTATATTTTCTACATTCGGTTCACCATGTGTCATAATAAAACATAATAGGTATAGCTTGTATTATTCCATTACAATTATTTTAATTTTACAAAGTAAACATGAGTGTTTCTCATTTCAGCATGCGGTGACGTTACTAAAGCGATATAATGACGTCACTGGCGTTTGAACTTATATTTTAGAAAAACTATTTTTGTTTGTGACAGGAAAAGCAATTAATTTTTTTAATTTTTAGTAATTATTCCAAAAAATTAGAATTAAATGAAAAAGCATGCAACTTGTAATTTGATTTATTTAGTCGTCAGAAACAACATAATGTACAAAGAATTAAACAAAAAAAAAAACAAAACGAATACAAGAATATTTGCAAAGAAATTAAAACAAAAAACAAAACAAATTATATTAAACACAAATATATTGAATTATAGCGAAGAATAGGCATCCGACTCAGAATAATGTAGAAGCTTTTTATTTTATTTTATAAACAACGCGAATTGTTTTACAATTTAAAATTAACATTAGTTTAAGTTTTTATATCAAAAATGTTTAGATGGCTTTAAAAGATCCTTTATTTTATTCAAAAAAGTTAATGTCCTTTTCGGAGCGCAATTGTTTCTGTCGTGATGATATTTCATTTGACTCAAAAACACAAAGCATCAAATTAATGTCGACGACATACGCAAAGGTTTCAAAGTGGATTTGGATAAAGCGCTGTTGAATTATGTTAGTCGATGGTTATATTGGATAACATACTGGCGTTTGTGATTCAATGCAATTACTATATACCGTGGAATTGTATATAAATAATATTTTTATCTGCATTCTAAATATTTGTGGAATATAATAATGTCTAAATATACAAATTTTTTTATGACCATCTCGAGGATTATTTAAGTCTTGCTTGAAATATTAAGTCAACCTATGGTTGTGAATATGAACAATTGACCATAAATATTTAAAATAAAATAAAACAAAATTATTTATCCCCCCACTCCACTGTATTTTTTATAAAATTTCCATTCTCATTCATTTGTTAATGATTGACAGTCCACCAATGCCTTGCAAAATCGACTAACATAAACATAAACATAAACACTCATGCCTGTCACGTTGACGCGAATCGTTGACGCGAATCAACCGTTATATCAGATGTGATAGGTCATAAATCCTCGGGAAAGAACATGAATTCCTGCCAAGGATAAAACGTGAGGCTGTTGAAATAAAAAAAAACATTCAAATTTCAATAGAGAAGGAGACTAGCAGCTGCTTGGGATCCTGTAATTAATGAAATTAAAACTATACCATTTCAAGAGTTCAAACACATTAATTTTATTCTGCGTAGGTCAGACCATAAGTAATAATTAAAAAGCTGAAGGTACTCCGTGTTAACATTGACATCAAGACGTCAGTCACCTCAGTCCCTCGTGATCATGGGTGGTGGAAAGCACGCGAAATATCGGGAATCAAAAATTTTGTAAATTAAACCCGATAAAAGTTTAAATCGATGTTTAATTAAATAAACAAATATTCATAACTCCTTGAATACATTCCAGGACTGGTAGGTAACGCTTAAAGGCATTATGTTCACCCTTTGTAAATACTATACAAAAAATGTGTTTTATAAGAATTGAGAATAGTCTATTCCTTAACAAGAATAATATCGTTGTAAAAGATCCACACATGTTATGAATTGTATGTTATCAATATATTGAAGACTATTATTTTTTATATAAAAAATTTGGCAATATATTTTCTGCAAAATTAACCGCATATCATGCTATAATCCTGTCCCATCAGATGACAGATGGAAACTGAAACAGGAGATGGACAGCAGCAGCTTCCAGTGTCAAACTCAAATACTAAAAACTTGCCGTCGTCATTCTCCTGTCGATTAGGAGCAAGTGTTTAGCAGAAAGGAATATACGCGATGCCCAGTGTATTTAAATAAACGATTTCACACATTCGAGGATCAACCAGCGCCAATCACAGACGCATCCTACAGAACCTAGATCTTCAGCTGCCCAACGAAGTCCGTTTAGCGGAGGCCTATTTATAAGGTTTATGAAGTTATATTAGGGTTTTTGTCCTTTATAAATTCTGATACAAGAAGAGTAACCAAATGTAATATTGAAAATTCCTGACACATAACCTGATTTCCAAAAAAAAAAAAATCCTGATATTTTATTGCAAACGTAAAAGGCATGACAGAAAAACAAATTAGAAATTTATACATTCTAAATCCACGTCGCAGATCCCACTAACACCACGCAGTAACCTACTGTACGTTATTGAAAAATTAAAAATGTCTGACATTCCCAAAAATCCAACGCAATTCTGACAAGAGTCCCTTAAGTCCTGACTAACAGGACAAAACCTAATATATGGTATCTCTATAAATAATTCCATTAACCTCAAAAATAGGTCGAGTTTTACATTATGTGTTTCAAGTTTTCATAATATGTTTAAATTTATTTTATTTATTTATTTACACTTTTAATCAGTGCATAATTACCGTGTACGTTGACTATTCTGATGCAACTCTAATTTGGCGTACCGCCATTTCATAACATACATAACTTATCATAACTTATTACACATGAATGCGATGTATTTTTAAAATGTAAAAAATTAAATAACTAGATAGATAGTGAAATAATCATCTCATTTAAAACAGGCGTAGAGTACTCGATAACGAGGAAGTGCATCAATATTGCAAGCGTTGCGATTAAGGCCAGTAAATTACTATTTTACGACGTTAACCAATTGTTATAATTATACTTTGAAATTACGTTCGGCTATTCAGAATCTTCTTTTATTACAAAGTATGATTGCCGTCGTTTAAAAGTACGAAGGGTATAAAGTGTGCTCGGAAAAATATAATCATATAACTGTTTAAAAACTGCATAAATCTATAAACTGTGTAAGTGTATCGAAATACTAGGACTAAAAGTGCAAATAAAGTATTCAAACTCGTGTGTGTTTTTCCCACAACAAAATAAGTGCTAATTAGTGCAAATAACTTTGTCGTATTCTAACCTATAAACAATAAATAGCTTTGATATATAGCAGTGTTACAAAAATCTGGACACACCCGAAACGTCGGGAATAAAAATAAAAATAATTAAAAGTAAAATTAAACGCGATAAAATCCGTAAAAGTAGTTTTAATCAATATAATTTAGTAAGAACAATAATTTATGTAAATGTTTCAATAATAATAATTCTCCAAATGTAGTATATTCTTAGAAATAAAGACTATTAGAATTTGAAAAAAATGCCGTAATTGTTTATACCGCCTATTACTTCCAAATAAAGTAAATATTATTTGGATACATACTTACCTAGACAGTCTTATAACAGTCAAACGACGTACTTGAAACTAGTTTATTGTGGATATGTTTACTAAAACAACTTGTAAATAAATGAATATAATTTGTATTTCTTATCTATAATGACAAATTATTTTCTATAGTTAGTTATCACCTCTGAAGACAAAGTTGAAATGCCTTACAGTCCGTTATTATATCGGCCCCACTTACTCTTCATACAAAAATACAGCAGTGCATGCACATCTATTTTGCAGCAAAATTAGGTAAAATTGTGGTGGGTAATTACCAGACGAACATCTATTCAAAAAAGTGTCTTACCACTTAGTAAGCAACTTTTACGATCTGATTAAGATAAAGTTAGATACAATATTTAAATAGTGTGTGCAAGTCATAAATGCCGAATTTATGTTCGTTTAAATTTACTATTTATAAACAAAATCTACAGGGACGAACCTTCATGTAAAAGCTATTCTAATCCATTATTAGTAAGGCGTGATCTCCCACGAAGCGTGATCAAGTTACTGTTTATTAACATTTAAATAAGTAGAACACAGATATCGTGATGTTTCAAGAAACTATTATATTTGAGATTTGCGAAAGTCATTTTGGGCAAATTAATAATATGTTATTAAATCTGAATTATGTTACTAACTGATTATAATTCAGAGCAGGGAGTTCACTTATATTTAAAGAAATAATTGAAAAAGGAAGAAAATAAATATATTTTAACGGATTATTTCAGACGATGATTTTTAATGATAGAATCTAGTCTGATTCTATCATCCTTTATATATGCATTGTATTGACTTAGCCATAAAAAGCCTATACACGTTGACTCACGACTTGAAGAAAATAATTTATTCGGGTGGAAGGTAGATGCTAGTAAGTTATTCCACTCCAAAGAAAACTTACTGATACTTACTGATTCGAACAAATGTCATTAGTCTCAAGCACATGCAAGGTGGTTGATCAGTTTTTAAGTGTTCTACAAGATACCTATCGGAGAGAGTAGGCATAGACAAGTCTCCAACCATTTGTTAAAAATATACCACGCATTCAAAACAAACGTCTTGCTTTGTCGTACATAGGGCGTACAATGATGGAGTGAAATTATTTGCAAGCATCTCTATCTTGCCATCCTATTACAATATACGTCTTCAAGGACATATATGTTTCCTTGATTAAGATTCATAACTCAGATTCTTTGTCACCCCTGTGAAGTAAGACGTAATGTCTTCGAACCAAATAAAATGTTTTCGTTACTCGCTCCAAACAATTTACGAGTATCTTATTTATTATATTAAGCTGATATTTTGTAAAAGTACTCCTTTCTCGGTCGAGCCGATTTTTTCGTGCTAAAGCCAAAATGCAGATTAAATCTACCACTTCCAAAGCTTGCTTGTAGGAAAAATCTGTAGAGGACAGCTGTGTTGCTCCTTTTTGAAGTTTCACCATGGCATGAGTGTCCGAAACAAGCTTGATTGTAATTGTGGTCTCTCATATATAGGGCAAACAAAGAGATCAATTAGAACCCGCGTAAAAGAACACATAGCTGACGTGAAGCATCAACGTTCCGGGAAGTCTGCAGTTTGCGATCATATTCTAGATGGCCCCAACCATTTGATAGACCACAAATCCTCGCGAAAGAACATCGATTCCTACCAAGGATGATACGTGAGGCTATTGAAATTAAAAAACATCCTAATTTCAACAGAGAAGGAGGCTGGGTACTACCACCTGCTTGGGATCCTATAATTAATAAAATTAAAACTAAACCCAAGCATACCACTGCAAGACTTCAAAATACAGTTAGTTCATTCTGCGTAGATCGGACCAAAAACAATAATTAAAAAGCTGAAGGTACTCCGGGTTAACTTTGACATCGGGACGTCAGTCACCTCAGTCCCCCCGTGACCATGGGTGCTGGAAAGCACCCAAAACGTCGGGTATTAAAATTAATATAAATAAAACGTGATAAAATCCGTAAAAGTAGTTTTAATCAATAATGAAACAGCATCAAAAATGCCAAATGTCTGCAAGCACGAGCATCATTCCACCTGCTTAGCGTGAAGATGAAGTTAAATTTACTCTACAATGGGAGTAACCTAATCATCTCCCTCTCTCACTCCAATGGTTACAGATTAGTAAAAAGGCAAAACCATACACGACACTAGCCGATGGCTGATGAACTCTCTTACGAACCAACCAATCGGTTACGACCAAGCATGGATTGGACTACTACTTTCATTTTGCGTCAAAGATAGTATCGAAAAAGATACGCTATTTTTGTATATTTCCTTAATATCATATTTTTCTATAGGGTAAGCATGAAAAATGAGCACAAAACCCGCGTGATATAAGCATACGCTGTGTCCCATATTCACTACATATATCTTCGATTAAGAATCAAAATACAGATGCATGTTCACCCTACAGGACTAAGATGGATCGCCCGGTTCTAGACATAGCGGTCTTCTATGTTCTTCACTCACCATACGAAACACAACAGTATTAAGCTGCTATATTACGCTGGTATAATATGAGAGGTCATTCCTATCATTAAAAATGCAAAAATCATATCATGTTACTTAATCATTCTTTCACGTCATTGGTCCATCTGTTAATCGTCATAATATTAACGTTTGCATGTCATTCGCTTGCAGTGCAAACTTGATCACATTACTTACATTATGTGTAAGAACATTGCAGTTAGGCGACATACTGTCACATAATATCAAGCTGTTCATTGGAGTAAATATAACCGCGTGTTAATAAAGACGCTTCTCTCCCGCATAATGTTCTTCGATAATGCCGAAATGTTGGCTAATAAACTCAATATTTTTATAGCACTAGTTGGTTTTTAATACTCAACGCGTATGAAACAAGTAAAGTGGAAAGTGAGATTGTGAAGCAATGGCGCTCTATCCTTAGGAACATGTGCCAACCAATTGACAGGATGATGTGAAAAAAATATTTGGTGTTCACACATACAAGTAAACAAAACAATAAACAATCGAATGAAGTAGATATCAATTCTCATTCGATAGAAAATAAAACATTTAATTAAAAAAATTATTCTAACAAATTATAAATATTGATATGCATATAATATTAAACATTTTTTATGACTATTTTAATCATTACACATATTTCAATAAGTTATACAATGAATTAAAACCAACCCTAATCCTAAAAATTGTCTATAATAATATTAGGTACATTAACCGTGTAGGGGTGATGTAAGCATATTTACTACCCCATATCATCCCGTGGAGGTTCTAAGAGGCGACAGAAGGAAACTGAAGCAGGGGATGGGCAGCAGCATCTTTCTGATACTGTAACCGTTGTAGCGTATCAAAAGGTCTACTTATGAACATAAGATGCCTCCAGAAATTGTTTATTTGCGGGATAGACATTTGCCGCAATGGTTACGCTTGGAAGGCGCAATGGCAACCACAGTTTTAATTTTTTTTGTTATGTCTAAGGAGTAAGATGGGATACCCCACTGTTTGCAATTAGTCCAGCTCTCTAAACCCTTCAGACCAGACCACAGCAAAGTAAGGAATGCTATTTAGCGATCGAACTACTAGGGAAAAAAGCATGTTATAACCTAGAATCGATAAAATACATTGTATTTTTATAGGATAAGTGTGACAAACGAGCACACAGTCCACCTGCTAGTAAGTGGTTGCTGTGGCTCATAGACATCTACGTTTATTCTCGATTAAGAATAAAAAGGCAGATGCGTTGTCACTCCTGAGAACTAAGATGAAATGTCTTGTTTGCAGTAAAAAGGATCGCCAGATCTTTACACTTACCATACGAAATAATTTGCAGCTATAATTATGGTTGTAGCACGAATGGGTCCGCTCGATCAGGGAAGGACCGCTCTCACAGAATACCAGCGTAAAATAGCACTCATTCGTGCTACAACCATAATTATAGCTGCAAAGTGGTTCTACCACGCATAAACTAGAAATCGAATGCGTTAGAAACTAGAAATCCGCCATGGCTTCGCTTGAATAAGATCTATTAATGAGGCGATATCTAAATCTAAGATATTCAAAGACCACTTATGTTATAAAATTTTCGCTTTTCCCAAAAAAAAAACTTTAATTTTTCGAATAAAATATAGTCTCAATCCCTCTCCTAGCATTGTTCTCTAACTGATCCTAAATTTTCATTACAATCAGTTCAACCATTCCGAAGATAAACCTGGATAGACACACAAACAGCCAGCCACAATTTCTGAAAATGGTTACTTATGCCTTAATTGTGTTACGAGCGTAGGATTTGTGACAATAAAAACAGCCGATTGAATTACCAAAATTGACACTTTAATTACTGAACACCAATTAAAACTTAAATCACACTAATAATTAATCACACCTAAAACTTTTGTTCGCTTTATTTCTCTCCGAAAGCTTCGCTCGTATCGCCAATTCAATCCTGTCCCGGTCACGGCCCTCAGCGGCTTTAGATACGCTTTTTCCATCGAAACATTCAGAATGTTCCAGCAAATACCGGTCCCGACCGACTAAGTGCAGAAAGTTCGAGTGTGGACTTTTCTAGAAACCTTAATTATTCTATTCGATACTAGATGGCGCTGTTGGTGGAAAGTTAAGGCATGGCATTTTCTAGAAAGCCCTCTTCGCTCTCTTTCCCGACACTAGATGGTGTTAGTGCCAGGTACCAGACGTCAACTAAGGCGCGCAGCAATAGCATACAGGTAACCCCCCTGATGTCGTTGTTGTTCCAATATTACAAACATACACTTCAATTTTATTTATATGTAATATTACTTAATTCTTGATAACAACATTGTATAGTTTTATTTTTTGTAGAAAGAAAAATGTTTTCAGCCGATAAATTTATGGCAGAATTGCATGATATACTCACCTAAACGATAGATCTTTCTATAAAGTAAAAAAGTAGATCAATCAGCCTCGAACTTTAGTTCATTAATTATATTAGTTCAGACAGCAAAGTCTAAACCATTTTATAACGTGTTTAGATAAAGACGAAGCGTATTCTATAGTTTTTAGGTATAAAACTATCACAATTATAGAGTGAAGAAGTAGGTAATTCATAATTATCCTTGAATATTTGCAATAAGTAATAGAATAAGCAAAGTGTAGGATACCCTTCAACCCCCAATAGATTGAGTGATGACTTTATAAGAGCTGGAGCTAGTATAAGAATGCAGGTCGTTCAGGACCCCGCTTTGTGGTATTCATTTTGGGGATTTTACGAATTCTAAATCATCATCATCCTCATCATCATTTCAGCCCTTCATAATTAACTTCTAAAAATAGGCGTTCCCCAAGTAATGCCAATAAGCACGGTCCTAAGCCACCTGCATCCATCGATTTCTGCATATCTTACGGGGTCGTAACTTCATCTAGTGAGGGGATGCGCTATATTTAGCTTACTGTCACGAGGTTGCCACTTGAAACCCTTTCTTCCTCATCAGTTGTCGATTCTTGAAACTATATAGACTTTAGCTTCCTGATCCATTGGGCTATGTCGGTTACTTTGGTTCTATTCCAGATATCCTTATTGCTAAGTCTATCACGCATAGAAAACCGGAACTATTGCCGTCTCCACAGCTCGCTGAGTGACCTCGAGCTTTCTCATACGGCCAGCCATAAAGGATATGTACGTAGTTCTATCTGTGGTACTGTCTATATTTTTTGTTTCTTTTTATACTGGATATTAAATAATGTAGGTTGCCTTCGAAAGAGCGTTCAATTAATCAGAAAAAGCCAAACTATTAATATAAAAAACGCTAGGCATCAATAACGAAGAGTTATAAACGACTTGGTTTATATTACCAAATTATTATGATCCCTTTAACGGAACAATGTTTCCCGCATGGGGTTGATTTCAGTTCATCCTTGGTCGGGGTGAGAGCTCAACAGATTATGGCGGCTTTCAGATGATCGTAGCAGGGATTTAAGGCTTAACCACTTAACACGTAATTGCCAGCATTCTTCATTATAAGAAGACCAAAGTGGGCTTATGTGACGTGTGTTCCCAATTTATAAATATGTAGACAAAAGGAAAAAAGATACCATTTTACATATATCTTTTACTAGCGACTTGCTCTAGTTTCCAATGAGTAGGATCTATTAATGTGGTGTTGTCTAGATTTTTTTTAACATAATCTATTATAGTGTATGTTATCAAATTTTCGTTTATTAAGAAAACAATTCCAAGATTTTTAGAATACAGTATAGCCTAGATCACTCTTGGTACTTCTTCTTATTTCTTCCTGAAGCTTCATTAGAATCAGTCCAGCTATCTCAAAGATTCGTCCGGACTGACAGACAAAAATTTCAAAGATCGTCATTCATGTAAGAATGGCATATAAATAATCTTCTCAGAACAGTATAAGGTAATTATTTTTATATCAAAGACACTTCAATTATGTTTATATGCATAGACGTATAGATAATTGTTTGTAATATAAAATATATACCAATACTTAGGCGTGATAGAGCCACGTTGCATCTTTATTATGGCTGGCTAACTTTATTATATTCTAATCAACGTAAAATAGTAGCTAAATGCTGTTGGGTCATATTGTGAGTGTAGAGAAACGAAGACACTTCTTACTAGAAACAAGACATTTCATCTTAGACATACTTTTGAAATTTGATGCCTAGTTAACGATTGATATAAATACCTACGGGCCACAGTATCCACTTAATTTCGGGTGGTCTGTGTGCTTTTTTTGCTCTTTCTTTATAAAAACAAATATGTGGTTACGAGAACTGTGCTTACTTAATTGTGCTTACTTTTCTTCGTCATGGTATCATATTACTGACAATGCTTAAGATATAGTTAGCTGAAGTTCCAATAGCCTAACAAATTAAAATTACAGCATATTAATTCGTCATTCTTAATTTTGTATCATAATAAGTTTAGGCGTACATTACATGCTCATGCAGGCCGTCAATTTTACAAAAATCACGATTGTGGTTGACGTATAACCTACCGTGTAATGCAGTGATTGACGCCTGCATGAGCCCATAATGTACGTCTATCAGTCACCATCCGTTTTTCCTCAATCATGATTGATGGAATTGGTTGACGCCTTCATGAGCGTGTAAAATGTATGGATAAAATTTATTCATCATGAAATTATAAACTTTTTTTTCGTTTTTTTTTTGTAAACGTTGTACTTACTACGCTTATTAAGGGGCATTTACCGCTTAGCGTATGTCAGTCTCATCATACCCTAACATACATCATTTACTCAAATAACGCTCAAGTAACGTTCGCATCGTCGCTATTTGGTTGGGATAAAATAATATGATAATATGTACCTACGTCAGTTCTGTTCAATTACTTATTATTAAATTAAATTACTTCTAAGAGGCTCAAATCGATCACATCCCATTAACAAATGGTGTAGGTCTTCTATAACTCACACAGTCTTCACAGTTGGGCGAAGTTGTTTTTCTCATCAAGAAGACAAATTTCTTACATGGAACGTGTCTTTGAGCAATAGTAACTAATTTCTTTCTTAAGCTAGTATTAACGAACCAGAGCACATGAAGAGGTTGACACAGTATGGTTTTGTACCATATTCCTTTTTCTGACGACCGTTTGTTAAAGTATTCCTTCCACATTTCATAACATTTTTAAATTAAGGTAAAACTTCTGAATATTCTTTCCATTATTAACCGCATATTTTGCTGTAACGGGTTATCATGGCATATCGGGATATGTGATGGAGCCCATTGCAATCTCAGCTGAATGCCTTTTGAAGTTATTTCATATATCTTGGTTATAATGTCATAAGCTATCGATATACCTCTGTAACCGGCGGCACATCAAGCTATATGTTGCAACGAACTCTTGCTGTCATTGCATATAACGACATTTTTATATTGGCCATTGATAACATATGTCAAAGTTTCCGAGATCGCAATAAGTTCCAAAGTCATGACAGAAGTGCGAGTACTTATTTTAAAAGAATGATGATTTTGATTTTGTATTATATCTATACTAGGCACACAAAACGCAGACCCATGTCTTTCTAAACTCTTCTAAAAATAAATATTTTGTATACTACTCTTTAATGACTTCATATTTAAAAATTTACTGTCATATGAACTTTTTGAATATTGGATCGTTTCTAGATTAAGTACAATTACTTCTTTTACCTTAATATTGATCACCCATGTTCGCAAAGTAAACATTAATAAAGGAGACGATGATGCTATTTAAATTTCTTTAAAGACTTAATTATATGAGGATACCAGTAATGGAACAGTTTTTTTTAACTTCCCGCTAAGATTACATGGGAGTTCAAACTTCTGTTCGTTTGAAACGCGTGATGTTGACGAATTAAATCCCTTAATCCAACCCATGCGTTTCCAAATATCGGAGTTAGATGTTCGTCCATCAATGATGCTACAGTAACTTTGTCAATTTTTTTCCTTCGCCTGACTAATTGCATTTTTCGTCACTTTCGTTTTGCGCTCGAGTATAGTTAGGATGGGGTTCTTTCTAAAATTCTTCAAGGCCTACCCGCGCTGTGCTACTAAATAAGATACACTATCTTTCCAGTATTCAGCAGGGATTCCAGTAAGGCTTAGACTGGAAGTTATTTTTGGGATTATCACATGTTCTCACTAACGGTATATGTTCGTCCGCAGATTTAGTTACCTGCTTAATGAAATTATTATACAAGGGTTGGACACTAACGTCATCTATAGGCTGTAATAAATAGTTTTCTAAAGAATTGCTATACGCTAGCCATGTTGCCGGCTTAAAATACACTTCTTAGTTATCCAAACACGATTTATACTGCTGCTACTGCATCATACTGGTAATAAATCTTAATGAACATATGGTCGCTTCTCAAGCTTTTATTCACAGCACTTCAGTTAAATTCAATAGATAAGTCAGAAGAAATAAATGTCACATCAGGCGATGTCTGCTGAACAATGTAAGTGTATTTTCATTTTGTTACTGTTCAAAAGTTTGACCAAAACAATTTCTATTCCCGAATTATTTACAATGACTGGACATTATTGTATCTCAATCAAATTACAAATTATAATCGCAATATCATTCTAGATATTCTTCTGAATCTTTTTTTTTAATTATTTCATACTCACATGAAATATTTTCAAGAATTTCTTATTCTTCGGTCACGAAATCTATTTTCCTCAGTATTTCATAACATTAATTAGTCTCATTAGTCTTTTGTACTCGGTATTCAAAACTGAATAACTTTTCACATTTTAGTAGTTTTAATGCACTTTATTCGTTATCAAAATGAATCAACATTCTGTAGGCACTTTTGTATATCATCTTCACAGTATTTTCAATGTTTAGCGACAAAAAACCTTTTCCATTTCAAATTTCTTCGGTAACACTTCTTTTCCTGGCACGTATATAATTTTATTCAACCGCTTATACTTTCTTATTATTGTAACAAATCCGTCTCCATTCACTGTTTTTTCATCATCTTGTCGTCCTCTCTTGCCTGTGGGTCGTTACTCTCTCTCCCTCTTCTTCCTCATATCCTCAGTTAAAGTTTGATTAAGTTGTTGCTCACTTTCAAGTGTTAGCGCCTGCTTCATTACTTTACTGTCAGTTGAGGTACTCATATATCTTATGCCACAGAAAAATATACATAGAAATGTGAGAGTGAGTTTAGTATAGATGACACTGCCGTATTGAAAACAAATTTTAAAACAGCTCAAGATCCACAAAAACATACAAATAAATACGAGGCTTACATTAGATATTGATATCCTTTGCAAGATTTAATAATTTTAGGTTTTTGTAATTTAAAATTGCATTTTTATATGGCGATACCTTATTTGAATACAGAAAATACTTTTAACACAACCTAAATGCGTCGTTAATATAAGTGAAATCACTGTCCTCCAAGTTCGATACTGGTTATTATAGGCTTTACTTTTATAATAGAGAAAATAACAGG
>CAJQZP010000454.1:0-34811 GCA_907164705.1 Parnassius apollo
TTTTGTGACACTGTAATATTTTACACGCCGTTATTAACTTCGGTTAGATGTTGTCAAGTAGTCAAAAATTAAACTAACAAATAAAAGTCTATATTTTGTTTTCCTTAAAACATTTATTTTTCTACTTTGAAGTGCAATTCGTGTTTATATGAAGCTTTCTTTGTTGAAAATTTAATCATAATTTAAATATTATCATGTAACTATTTTCTTTGAATTTGTTCTAATTTGATTGAAAGTTTATATTTGGATTTTCTGGTTTATCTAGGTACGTCCTATCCCTAAGAATTCTTCCAGGTGTTACCACTTATATATATATATCAAAATGTTATCCAAACTAAATGCTATTCTTTGTCAACATTTCAAGGTGGTCAATTCAACAAAATAGCAACTGCATAGGTATAATGCAAAGATATTTTACATTATATACACAGATAGAACAATATTTCGTAAAATTTTCAGGGTCTTCTAGGTATATACTTCCTGTTAAACGACCAGAAAAGCCCAGTCGTATCCAGCATCGGTTTCCTGCCGATTTTGTCACTGATACTGTTCATAATGACCTACTGCTGGGGGGCTTGGGCCCCTTCCTTATGCAGTGATGGGCGAGCTGTTTTCCATCGAGATCAAAACCGTTGCAACGCCAATAGCTACAGCGTTCTCCTGGGCTCTATCGTTCTTGGTGACTCGGTTAGTTGTTTTATTTTTCTTTGATATATAATAAATATATGATGTGTGTAATCTAGTAGTA
Organism: Parnassius apollo; assembly: GCA_907164705.1. NCBI lineage: Eukaryota > Metazoa > Arthropoda > Insecta > Lepidoptera > Papilionidae > Parnassius > Parnassius apollo. The sequence goes on from CAJQZP010000454.1 coordinate 749, forward strand.
TGTGTAGATAGATAGATAGATAGATAGAAAATTCTTTATTGCACTAAAAAAGAAACAATTTGGTACAAAGGCGAACTTAAATGCCGAAAAGGCATTCTCTGCCACTAACCTTTTGTAGTGTGGTGAGAGCTATGGGTAGAGCTGCGAGAGAAAGAATTATGATATTATGTATATGTTAATTTATACATATATACACTTATACATATATATATATATATATATATATATATATATATATATATATATATATATATGCATACATATATATTTAAATAAAATATATACTAAACCAATAAAGCATACAATATAGTATACGAAATTATAATAAACATAATCAATAAAATTAATCAAGTAATTTTAAATAATAGTAGTATGTATACTTAGGTAAGGTTACGGTACGTAAGGTTTCGCTTCATACGAGTCTTAAATTTACACGGTAATTTCATTCAGATTACCTACAAAAATTCAGCAATCTCTACTAATCTACCTCTATCTCTACTACCTACGCTACCTCCTAAATAGAAATGGGAGGTTTTAGTAAGGGCTTTGAAGATGATTCATTTAATATAATTTTTTGTATATAAAATACGTATCGTACTATAAAGATAATATGTAATATCTGATATGATCATAATTTATATCTAATATGATCTTAAAAGGGTAGTGAGATTTAATATTTCGCAATAATTAATTGACAAAGATAATAATGTTCCAAAGCTTTGACTGTTTTTAATTTTTTGTAATGTACTTAAACAAACCAGTGTTTTTGTACTAAACCAAGCTTTGATTGATGCCGGTGTTGAGCTAATCAATCATATTTTCTGTGCATGGGAAAATTTGTACAAATGCTTTGTGTATATTTTGTGATCTTTTCAAGGCTTTCAACCGTGTTCAGAATAACACATTTATCATGACGCTACATCAGTATGGTGTAAAAAACCTAGCGCTTAAACTTATTAAGTCATATCTTAAAAGAACGCAAACAGTTTTAATTAATGGGATCATTATTATTGTTACGGATCGACGTAACGCCGTTCAAAAAATGAATAAAACGCGTTGATCTTGCTTATATAGGAGGCAAGCGGTGGTGAGGAGGAACTTGTACTTTTTCTTCTTGTTGTTGCCTTTTCGGTGGCTGGAGAGCGACTGCCGACCCCTACCGGCCGGCCCGACTTTTTATATGATTCGGCCGCTGCTGGCCAGCGGAGCCTTGCCTCACCCCCGCGCCTTTCTTTATTTCTTTAAAACTCTTATTTATTATCAAATATAATTGAATATGTAATATTCTGACATCTATTTCTTACACTATTATGTACACAATAATTATCTTACACTCTAAAAGGTTTTAAACCTTGTATTTTACAATTTTTAAGCTGAGAACCCTGCCCCGCACCTCAGCACTATAAATATAAAACGTCGTGGCGCGGTACGCAGGGTCGCGTTCGTATATGCGCCCTCCTTTCTGCCAAGGAGGGTCGCGTTCGTATACGGCTTAGAGATCTCTAGTCAGATCGTTAAGCCAATTCCCAAAAGGTTGAGTTTAGTGGGTAAAAGTCTCCACATAACCACGCAGCCGGCTGCGTGGTATTCTATGAGCATTCTCAACCTCCCTCCCCCGCTTTCCGGAGGGTTGCCCATATTTGCTTCGGGCGCAAAAAAAAAAAGCGCGGTGCGCGTAGCCTCATTTGCTCCGCGGCCGCGTCACGATAACATGCCTTGTTGATGTTATAATTATCTTTTTTTACAAGAAAGGTAATTTATACGAATGGTAATATGTAAGAAAGGTAATATACAATAAAGGTGATATGCAACAAAGGTAAATTAGATATAAGACTACAATTTACATTTTAAAATCTATGCTAACTCTCGTTATTTATTCGGTGTCTTTATTGGGAGAGTTATTGCATAGTTACAACATCATTCTTATTTATTATTGAATATAAGTTATACAGGTTTAATAAAAATAAATGCAATAATTAAGACTACGGCTGTTTTTCCGTGTTGTTGTGTGCACCCTCGCTAGTTGTCGAACCTCGCCGGTCGCGACCCTCGTGGCTCCGCCCACCGCCCCTGGGTTGCTCAACCAGCGCTGGTTATACTAAGTATGTATTTCGTCGTTTGCGTCGTGCATATTCTCCTGCTGTCGCCATGCTGCGATCCCTCTGGTAGCACGACGATCTTCTTTGTTGGTCTTCGCAGTACATGCCCATTGCTAGTGGTTACGTCCACTACTCGTACCTATCCGTCGATGCCAGGATATACATTGCTTATTTTTTCCCTGGGCCAGATGTTGCGCGGTAGATTGGAGTCACAAATGATGACCAGGTCTCCAATCTTCGGCGATACGCCTATGCTGCTGGGCTCCCGCCGGTGTTGCAGTAGGGGCAGGTATTCCTTCACCCATCTTCGCCAAAACACGTCGGCTAGGGCTTGAGCTCATTTCCACTGCTGGCGGGCCGTCACGTCGCTCTCGCTGAAGTGTCCCGGTGCAGGTACGTGTGAGTTGGGACCGATGATGATATGATTCGGCGTGATGGCTTCCGGGTCTCCTGGGTCGACTGAGACGTGTGCAAGAGGTCTTGAATTGACCGTGTTTTCGACCTCGGCGAGCAGGTTCACCAATGTCTCGTCACTGGGATAGCGCTCGTTGAGGGCGACGCGTAGGGCTTCTTTCACGGAGCGAACCATTTGCTCCCAGGCGCCGCCCATGAATGGTGCTGATGGTGGTATGTACTTCCACACAATTTATCGACATGTGGTTTCGTTCTCGAGGGCTGCGAGTGCTGCTTCGGCCAGCTCCTTGTCTGCTGCCTTGAAACACGTAGCGTTGTCACTCCAGATTTCTTTTGGGCATCCTCTTCTGCTCATGAAACGCCTAAGCGCTGACACGGCTGAGTCGGCGCTTAACGAGTGGGCCACCTCTATATGTATTCCTCGTGACGTCATGCAGGTAAATAACGCGCCATAGCGTTTTTCACGATGTCGTCCCACTGTGACTTCTATTGGCCCGAAGTAGTCCAGTCCGGTGTATGTGAACGGACGTACGTGATGAGCGAGACGTGCGGACGGCAGGTTTCCTGTAGACGGTGATGCAGGCTTGGCTTTTCTTAGACGGCACGGTAGGCAGCCTTTGATGACAGTTTTTACTACTGGACGTATTTTTCTTATGTACAATCTCTGTCTTAATTAGTTCACGACTGTTTCCACGCCTCCGCGATGCAACCTCTCGCGTACGTGTGCTATGTACAGACGAGTGTATGCGTGCTTCCCGTCAAGTATGGGAGGGTCGTACGTGTCCTCCTCTACTTCTGATGCTTGGCTTGACTGGCTTGCACCCACAGTTGTTCGGCTCTTATATGATAAGCGGCTGGTATTCCTACAAGCGATGAGACAGTAGGTGTTGCCCTTTTCTCCTTGGTGGGGGTGTTGCGTCGGTTTGTTCTTTGCCAGCCAGGGTCGCTATCTTGTCTTGCTCTGTTGCGTTTACGCTCAGCCTTCACCACGTGCTTGTTTGGTCTGCACATGTCGATGAATAGGAGGACTCTCGCTGTCGCCCTTATGAGGCGAATCCATTTTGAAAATCTTTCTATTTGTGGCAGATGTGTTGTTGGCGAGTCTTCATTTTTAACTGTGATGTTACATATTTCTCGTTCTTCCCCGGTGTCGTATTGTGTCGTTTTCTCTTCCTGCGGCCATTCTGCCGGTGGACGGCGCAGAAACGGGGGCCCTCGGAACCACCGGTGCGACTCGTCGAACCTTTCTGGCGTGGTTCGGGTCGCGTCGTCTGCCACGTTTTCTTTAGACGGTAGCCAACGCCATTCGTTCTTTTTGGTCGTATCTTCTATCTCCGCCAGGCGATGAGCGACGAAAGCTTTGTACGCGCGAGGCTCTGCCCTTATCCACACTAGTGCAGTACGAGAGTCGCACCAGTATGTCTTTCCCGCTATATCGTCATCGTGCTCATCGATCACGGTCTGCGCAAGACGAGCTCCCAGTAGTGCCGCTTGTAACTCGAGCCGTGGTATGGAGACTGGTTTCAGTGGTGTCACGCGGCTCTTGGCGGCGGCCAATGATATGTTAACGCTGCCGTCTGCTCGCTCCGTTCTCCAATACACGGCGGCTGCGTAGGCTTCCTCGCTTGCGTCGACGAATGTGTGTAGTTGCCGCGTCGACACTGGGTTATAATCGTAGCATCGCGGTATTCTCAGTTGTTCTATGGCGTGAAGTGAAGTAATCCAGTCTTCCCATTTTTCTTTTAACTCTGTTGGCAGAGGGTCGTCCCATTCCGCCTTGTAACGCCATGTGTCTTGGAATATTCTCTTCGCTGGGGTAGTCACTGGTGAAGTTAACCCCAGCGGGTCAAATAATGCCTTTATTATGCTCAGCGCTTCACGTTTAGTTGGCAAGCGTTGTTTTTCTTTACGTCGACCAGCATCTTCATATGGTGAGTATTAAATCCGATGTGATCGCTTTGTACATGCCAGAGCAGGCCGAGCGTCTTCTCAGTTTCTTTTCCGCCCAGGCGCACGGTCGCGTCGTGTTGTTTATGCTCTGTCGTTGTTTCTTCTATTGTTTTTTCTTCGTTCGATGTCCACCCGGTGAGTACGAATCCCGCTTGTTTGTGGACGTGATCGACTGCTTTTACAGTTTGCTGAGCTTCCGTGATAGAGTGGAAGCTCTGCAAGTAGTCGTCCATATAGTGATTTCTTTTTATGGCGACCGCAGCTTCTGGGTACGCCTCTGAATGTTCTTCAGCATTTTTATTTTTGATGTATAATGCTGTGTATGGTGATGATGTCGCTCTAAAGATGATCGATGTCATACTATATTCCTCCGGTTGGCCCTCCCGCCGCTTGCCTCTCCACAAGAAACGTAAAACGTCTCTATCTTCTTTGCGCACTTTGATCTGTTTAAACATTTCTTTAATGTCGGCGCTCACTGCATACGGATACTGTCGGAACCTCATGATTACTCCGGGCAATGATTGTAATAAGTCCGACCCCGAGTGAAGCATATCGTTGAGAAATATTCCTGCTGTCTTCGCTGCGGCGTCGTGCACCAATCTCGGCAGCTTGTTAGGTTTCGCAGGGTTGATGACTGGGAAGTGTGACAGATACCATGTCTTTCCTTGTGGCGGTGGCACGGGCGCTCTGCGTAACCCGAGTTGAAGAGGTTCTGTATGCGTTCTTCGTACTGTGGCTTGAGATTGCTGTCTCGGTTGAGCCTCTTCTCTAAAGTGTGCAGACGTCTTTCCGCGTCTTTGTAATTATTTGGTATTTGGAAATCTTTTTTGTTTCCACAGCAAACCTGTCTCGAATCTGCCGTCCGCCGACCTCCGGCTGGTCTCCCTCAATATTTGTATAGCTCGCTGCTCGGGATCTTCTTTCGGTCTTCTTGGCTCGATGCACAGTGATTCTAATTTGAAGTAATTCTTTATTACTTCTTCTATTGGCTGTGCCTCTTCCCTTTGATGTAGTCTGCCGCAGAAGGTGATCGTCGACGTCAATGAGCTATGACAGCCATGCAGAACCCAGCCCAGGTTGGTGTATGAGGCGACTGGTTGATCTCGACGACCGACGCGCAGTTTTCTAGACACTATGAGGTGACAGTTATCTTGACCGATTAGTATTTTCGGTGAGGCGCGTTCGTAGGTGATATCCTCTTTGATATCCAGCAGATGTTGGCAATTTTCCAAGTGATTTTCATTCACGGATTCTGGCGCGAAGTCCAACCGCTCTACCATACGCGCTGCTTCTATGTTGTGTTCCTCTTGCGCGTACTTTCCTCTTATTTTAAGGTTGACGATCTTGCTCTTCTCATGTTTCACCTCCGAGCCAACTCCTTGTATCCACATTGCGTGGGCTGGGCCGTCGGCGCCGATGACGTCAGCGATCGAGGCATCGACTAAGGTGACCGTGCTTCCTTCATCCAATAATGCGTATGTTTCGACGCAGCTTAGCGGCCCCTTTATTGTTACGGGCGCAATCTTTAGGTAGGCGCGGCGGTGTTTGTATGGTCGAGTCGTTGTGATGACCTCCCTTGCCGATGTTGCGGTTTCCATAGCGGGTTCTTTTTCAATTTCTGCTTTTCTGTCGTGATGCAGCAATTTATGGTGTTTCATCATGCATCCGCCTTTTCCGCACGGTAGAGCTTTACACAGCAATCGGCGATGTTTGCCTCGCAGACAGCGATAGCAGATATTATACTTCTTCGCTACTTCCCATCTGTTATTTGTGGACAGAGCGGCGTATGACTTGCAATCGGGCAGTTTGTGTTCTTGTTTGCATTGAGGGCAGCGTTCTTCATATTGTTTCTTGCTTGTGGCGAAGGCACGTTCTAATTTTCTTGGCCTTCGCTCTCTCAGTTCGTTATCCTCCGTGATGAATTCCGGCAAGACATACGCGCTGAATTTATCCGCTTCTTCATTTAAGAAGATTGATATTTTCTTAAGCTCTGGGATATCTTCTTTCTTCCTGGCTGCATAGTCGTACCATTTGCTTCTCAATATGGGCGTGAGTTTGTCTGTGATAACTCGCGTCATTTCTGGACTATGCAGATAGTGTGCTTTCTTGAGTACTTCTACGGTGCCCACTACGTTTGCTATGCGATTGGCGAATATGCATAGCTCCCTGGGATTGTCCGTAACTTTGTACAGCAGCTTCAGCTTCTCTATTTCTAAGTGAATTAATGCTTCTCCGAATCTCCTTTCCAAAGCTTCTATTATTATTCTGGGGGTCTGATTGGCTTATAAGTAGGCAGCCTGCGGCCTCTTTTGCTATACCTTTTAAGCTTCGGCATATTCTCGCTATGTTTTCGTTCATCCTGAAGTACTTTGAAGATTCTTCGTACGTTGTTTTGAAGCTAAGCCATTCTTTGCTGCTACCATTGAATGTGGGCAGCTCTTGCAAATATTTCGGCGGCTCCCTTGTGCTTCGTACTGCTTGTGATAGAGCAGCGGCTAAGGTAGCGACGTCGATTTGTTGGGTTTCTTCCGTTGCAGTCGTTTTATCGGTCGCAGAGGTAACGGTCAGCGCCGTTGTGGTTTCGCTAGTGATGTTTGATGAGCTACTAGCGGCTGAGTCGCCCCCGGAGGCCTCTTCCGTGGCCCCCTGGGTTATCTGTTCATCCTTGCGACGCTTCGATGATTCTCCGTTGTTACTACGCGTAATCACCATTTTTCTTCAAAATAATTTTTTTTCGTTCTTGCGGTTTGCTTCTTAATTCGGCTCTTCGAAGGACCATTAATGTTACGGATCGCCGTAACGCCGTTCGAAAAATGAATAAAACGCGTTGATCTTGCTTATATAGGAGGCAAGCGGCGGTGAGGAGGAACTTGTACTTTTTCTTCTTGTTGTTGCCTTTTCGGTGGCTGGAGAGCGACTGCCGACCGTACTTTTTTTTTTTTTTGCGCCCGAAGCAATTAAAGCGCTACCCTGTACGTAGGGGAGGCGGAAAATGCATTACGCATACCACGATAGCCGGTCTATCGTGGTTATGGGGGACTCACTGTCCTACCGGGGACCCTAAGTGATACCCCCTAAAAACCGCCTTTGGGGACAGGCAACCGGCTGATTAAGCTCTATTGTGCCTTATCATGAGCGACCCTCTTTTGGGAAAAGAGGGCGCAGGCGGCTAAGTGCCGCTGAGGGAGTGCCTACGAAGGCAAATTAATGTCAGATATTACAATAATTTTATTTAATTAGAGTTGGCCTGAGCCGCCAGGAGACAGTTCAGGTCGTTTGAAAGTTTATTAGGCGGGTCCAGAGAGAGTTTCTCGGCCTGCGGACACGATAGCGAGAGGGGGTGGGGCTGCATAAGAAGCTGCCTCACGAATTAAATGGTTTGGGTGCGACTCTGAGGCTTTGAAGAAGTTCTCAGAGAGTTTTTTAAGAAATTGTTGAATTGTTGGGAGCTCTAAGTCCCGATGAAGGTCGGCATTACGAACGTACCACGGTGCGTTCGCAGCTCGACGACAGAATAGGTTCTGAACTATTTGGAGTTCATTTAAAATGTTAGGGTTTGCGTGGGCAAAGACGGGGCCCGCGTAGGACATGACTGGTCGTATACATACCTTGCAGAGGGTACGCTTATTTCGAAGGGACATTTTACTGTGTCGGCCCAACATACTGTTGAGCCTACTCAGATAAAATCGTGCGTGACGGGTTACTCTTTTGACGTGGAGCTTGAAATTAAGCCCTGTATCTAGAGTGACACCTAAATATTTGGCGGACGTATGCCAGGGGACAGGGGTCCCTAGCATACGTATTGGAGGAGTGTTTTTGAGACGGCGTCGTTTATAATCGAAGTGAACGGCGGAGCTCTTCTCCGGGTTCACATCGATGCGCCATTTTTTGAACCAAGCTCCTAGGTCATCAACTGACTTTTGGATCTTGTTCCGTATGAAGGGTAGTGAGACACCTTTGCAGTAGATGGCAGTGTCGTCTGCAAAGAGGAGAGTTGAACACCTTTCGACGGGATGGGAATGTCGTTGGTGAACAGGATGTACAGCAGAGGAGCAAGTAATGAGCCCTGAGGGACACCAGCCTTGATAGTTCGCTGTGAAGAAAGCGTGCCTTCGTGTCTAAAACGAAAGGTACGATGTTTTAAATAGGAGGCCACGAGACGAACTAGACGATCGGGGAGACCTATTTTATAAAGCTTGTAGATGAGGCCTGTGTGCCAGACTCTATCGAAAGCTTTGGCTATATCGAAGAAGACCGCGATGGTTTTATGACGTCGAGGGTAGAAACCGCTGAGGATATATTCCACAATGCGGTGAACTTGTTGGGGACATGAGTGTTTGGCTCGGAAGCCGAATTGGTGGGGGATGATGAGAGGGTCGCCGTCTGTGGGAAACAGAAAGCGCCTCATACGCGTTTGAATGACTCTTTCGAAGAGCTTGCCCATTGCCTTGAGGAGGCTAATGGGGCGATGGCTGGAGGGGGAGGTTGAGAGGCTTACCTGGCTTGGGAATTCCAATCACAGTTGCCTCTTTCCACGTAGTGGGAAAATAGCTAAGGTTGAAGCAGGCGTTGAAGATAATAGATAAAAAGGTTAACACCTGCTCGGGAAAGTGTTTAAGGGCTTGGTTGGAGATGCCATCCGCGCCCGGAGCCTTTTTGGGCTTAAGTCCTTTGATGAGAGATGAAATCTCATCATTGGACACAGAGATAGGTTCGGAGGCCGTGGGGGGTGAGTTCCGGCGGCGGACCTCATCCTCCACTGCCTGGACGTGTGAGGGGTCGACAGGTTGAGAACTAGGGGAGCATTGAGCGGCAATGCTATCCGCAAAGCACTCAGCCTTTTCCTCGTCCTCGAAGGCAACCGTGCCGTCGGGACGGGAGAGAGAGGGGGGAGTGTGAGTGATAGCGTCTATGCGGAGGGCTCTAGCCATCTGATAGTACGCTGTGTGAGATGGAGAGATATTCTCCATGAGCTTACTCTTTTCGAGATCTTGAAATTCAGAGAGGCGGAAGCGGAGTTTTCGTTGAAGACGATTGGCCGCGCGCCTATATTCGGGGGTGGGATATTTTGCTGCTCTCCGGAAAGCAGCTTTTTGGCTTTTATTAGGTTGCTAATATGTAGGGGAAGCCCACTATTGTTAGCAACCGGGACGACCCTTTCGTTCTCCTTAAGGGAGGATTTAATAAGGGTGGAGAGTGAATCGACCGCGGTGTCGATTTTTTCGGGACTGTCTAAGTCCGTCGGTATGGAGATGGTAGAATCCTGTGAGTCCAGGGCTTTAGCTAGGGACTCCTTGAATCCCTTCCAGTTAGTGAAGGTTTTCGTGTGTGTTGGGGGAGGTGGCTGATGGCCAAGAATGAGGGAGACCGGTCGGTGATCTGATCCTAGATCGTCTAGTGTCTCGATTGCTCTGAGGTTGAGAGAAACTCCTTGGAGTAACGCAAAATCTAACACATCAGGTGAGTGATCGGTGTTATCGGGAAAGTGAGTAACACCGAGAGGACTATGGACGGTGATATCAAGAGACTGCGTGATATCGAGCAGTATCTTGCCACTAGGGGGACGTAGTGCGGCCTGTCCATTCAGTATGCTTTGAGTTAAAATCTCCAAACATAATGACTGAATTGCCCAAGGATAAAATGGCCTCAAAATCTTTTTTGAGGGGATAGGTTCCTGAAGGGATGTAACAGGAGGCTATGATGATGGACTGATGTCCAGTCATAGCTAGCCTGCATACCGTGGCTTCCATGTTGGTAAGCTGCGGAGTAGAAATGGGCGAGCAGTGAAGTGTCTTCTTGTAATAGATGGCCGTTCCGCCGCCTCGGCGGTCGGGTCTGTCATTACGAAGAAGAGAGAGAAGTTTTTAATAGAAAGGCCTCTAGTGTCCTTAGCTTTGAGATTAGTTTCCTGTAGGAGGAGGAAATCGACTTCACGATTTCGAAGAAAGAGCTTAAGCTCTGGGAGGTTATTTCGCAAGCCGCGAATATTAAATGATACAAGCGATAAACCCTTAGGTTTGATACGACCATGGGATCTTGGTAGGTTAGTTTGCTCAGGCATTGGAGTTAAGTTAATTACGTTAACTTAACTTACAACGCTAGCAGAAGATCGTTATGTTCGGCAAGAGCGAGGAGACGCTCTTGGGGGGGACTTCGCCGCGCGCAGTTTGCGTGCTATAACTGTAATCTCTCTAACATCTATATTCCTAATCGCGGAGTATAGCGTGTTGTAGTCGTCTGTTGTGGGCTCTGCATCGTGTGCGAACGAGGTTGTCCGCGGAGGGTCTGCCTTTTTGGGCCCCCAGGGGAAAGACTGGAGGCTGCATTGGCTTTGAGAAGCCCGGAGGGGGCCGAATTATGCCCTGAGGGGGGCCTAGGGGGACCCTGAGGGGGGCCTATGGGGACCTTGAGAGGGTCGAGAGAAGCCCTGGATAGGCTGAGAGGGGCCCTGACGGGGCCGTTGTTGGAGGGCCGGGAATGAGCGGTCATTCACCGGCGGTGGAGCTTTCCTACTGGGGCGAGGTTGAGGTGCGCGTGGGCAACCCTTGTAGTTCGCCGGGTGTCCTGTCTGGTTGCACAGGACACAGGCGGGCGGGGATTCGGCGTCTTTGGGCCGGGGACACTCTTTAGTGTTGTGTGGCTCCAGGCACTTCACGCACCTGGGTGGGGCGGAGCAGTTGGCCGCCGCGTGACCATAAAGTTGGCAGCGGTGGCACTGCGCCGGGAAACCGGGCCTATGTGGGGGCTCTACCTTCACCCTTGACAGGCCGCACACTGTGCGCACCTGCCGGAAGATGGTTTTAGCCTCCGGCACGTTGGACAAGATTACTAGGGCAAGGTTGTATCTCTTGCCCGTACGGTTGTGCATTTTGTGCACTGCTTCTACTGGGAAACCTTGGGACTTAAGGTCCTCGAGGATTTCCTCGTTGGAGAACTCAAAGGGGACGCCTCGGATGACGGCCCTGACTTTACGCTCTTCAGGGAGAGCGTAAAGTCAGGGCCGTCATCCGAGCGACCCCTTTCGGCTGTGAATAGCCGGGTGATGGCGCGGAAGTCCTCGATCGAGGTTGGGATGATTTTAATCGCCTCCCCGAGGTTGACGGCATGGTCGTATTTAATCCCTGCGTCGTAGCAGGTCTTGGACAATTGGGTGAACTTGGCCTTGTCTCTTAGGAAGACAGGGGGCGGGACTTGCTTCTTCGCCAGCTCTGGAGCACAACGAGAGGCTGGTTTAGATGGAGTGGGGATGTCTAGTGACATCAGTGGGACGGGGGCAGCGTCAATGGCTGCGGAGGTTGAAGGAGCGGCAGGGGCCGCTGAAGTAGGGGGGGTGCGTTTCAACGCGGCGCGCTTTCCGTTGCGCTTGGAGGTGACGGTGGTGAAGTTTGACTCACCGGTTCCGTCAGAGTCAGAGGACTCCGATGAACCGGAGCCTAAGGTATTGGCGGGCCTCTACCGGGAGGTAGACGCCGAGGATTCGGAGCATGCGTACTCCATTTCTAAGGGGGCTGCTTGTAGCGGGGCAAAGGAGTTCCTCGTTTCGAGGTATGCCGCTAGTACTGGCGGCGGGAGGTGTGCCTGAGGGGCAGGGATGGGAGCCTGGGCGGCGATGGTGGCGACGGCGGCGAGGACCGTCTCATTGCCACTTAACCCATATTGGGTAATGAGGGCGGCTAGGGACTCAGTAAGACTGGAGTTAGCCATTTTAGGTTGAGTGAGCTAAGGATAAGAAGCTAAAGATGAGAAAGTAAAGATGAGGACAGGTCCCTGCTCTCGGTAGAACAGGGACTAGAACGCGGGACGTACTACAACACACTATGCACGTAATAGTAAAAGTAAAATGCAAGAAAAACACAAGAAAATAGAAGAGACAAAAAAAAAAATTAAAAAATTGAAAAATGATAATGAAAATGAAATGAAATGACAAGTGAAAATGAAAAATGAAAATGAAAAGCGGAAGTCAGTCAGACCTCCCTGCCCGAAGACAGGGGGCAAGAGCTGTAGCGAAAAAGTGACTCACCGGCAGCCTCGACGCTGTTCCGCGTGAGCAGGACAGCGGAGGCGCGTGAGAGCGCGACAGCACTACCGTACTGTACGGGAGCGCGGACCACCAGGAGGCGACCGTCCGAGAGCGGTGCCGCCGGCGGAATGAGCACTGCGTCGGCGCTGTACAGCGCGAGCGGGACAGCGGGGGCGCGAGAGCGGGGAGCACTACCGTACAGGAACGAAAGCGCGGACTACCTGGATGCAACCGCTCGGAAGCGATGCCACAGGCGGAATCTTTTTGCCGACCGTACCGGCCGGCCCGTCTTTTATATGATTCGGCCGCTGCTGGCCAGCGGACCCTTGCCTCACCCCCGCGCCTTTCTTTATTTCTTTAAAACTCTTATTTATTAACAAATATAATTGAATATGTAATATTCTGACATCTATTTCTTACACTATTATTTACACAATAATTATCTTACACTCTAAAAGGTTTTAAACCTTGTATTTTACAATTTTTAAGCTGAGAACCCTGCCCCGCACCTCAGCACTATAAATATAAAACGTCGTGGCACGGTACGCGTAGCCTCATTTGCTCCGCGGCTGCGTCACGATAGCATGCCTTGTTGATGTTATAATTATCTTTTTTACAAGAAAGGTAATTTATACGAATGGTCATATGTAAGAAAGGTAATATACAATAAAGGTGATATGCAACAAATGTATTTTAGATATAAGAGTACAATTTACATTTTAAAATCTATGCTAAATATCGTTATTATTCGGTGTATTTATTGGGAGAGTTATTGCATAGTTAAAACATCATTCTTTTTTTATTATTGAATATAAGTTATACAGGTTTAACAAAAATAAATGCAATAATTAAGACTACGGCTATTTTTCCGTGTTGTTGTGTGCACCCTCGCTAGTTGTCGAACCTCACCGGTCGCGACCCTCGTGGCTCCGCCCACTGCCCCTGGGTTGCTCAACCAGCGCTGGTTATACTAAGCATGTATTTCGTCGTTTGCGTCGTGCATAATTATCTATGGTTTTTTCTCAAGGCTCAATTCTTGGCCCCTTTCTGTTCTTAGTTTAGGAAGAAGAAGAAGAATATTTTTTATTCAATATGGATTACAAGTAATTCTTATTGAAATTCAATTTTTTACTTTACCACTGGTTCGGAAAAAACCTCTGTCCTGGGAAGAACCAGCAAGAAACCCAGCGGGAATTTTTTTTTAATAAATTTTACAATGTTAGTGGTCACAAAATATTTACAAAATTAATTTTAGAAACAGCTTGGAAGCAACCATCTCATTTTCAGGAGTTATTATCAACCATGTATTAGTTTATATCATAATAACCCTTTTTTATACAGTTTTTGTTTAATTAAATATTTAAACTTGGTAATGGAGGGACCCTGTATATTTTCTTAGACTTTGTTATAATAGCGTATACATTGCCCCAAGAATGAATTACTGACTCTGTGGGGTCGAGAAACTGGTATTAATTACTTGTGTTTGTTCCTAGTATTTACAGAGTGTATATCACTTTTTTTACTAAAACTATCTTTGTTTTTGTGAACATACATCAAATTTTCATAGATATACTGAGAGGCAAAAGTTAATTTTTTTTTAATTTTTCTTTAAGAGACCCTCCCGGTTTAAGGTTGTACATAGCTCTTATAGCTCTCTTCTGAAAACAAAACTGGTTTCTAAATCAGCCGCGTTCTCGCATAGCGAAATCCCACTTCAAATTGTGCTATGGAAATAACTGAAATAAACTTATGTAGCTGTCTCGAGACTAGTGAGATCTCTAATCTTTTTTAGAGAATAAGCTGCAGAGCTTAGTCTACTTGCTAGTTTATTAGATATATGGGTGCTCCACTGAAGCTTAGCGTCGACAACAATGCCAAGAAAAACATAGAATTCAACAGGACTCAGTTCTTACCCATTTAAAACACACCAATGTGTTCGGATTAGTAAGCCACCACACACAACATACCAACACAACACACCAACGCATTAGTAAGCTGAAGTGGCAATTGGCCGGCCATATATCTCGAGGAACCGACAACCGTTGGGGGAAAAAGGTTCTCGAGTGGCAGCCTCGTACCGGTAGGCGAATTGTAGTGCGACCCCCCCCCTAGATGGAGTGACGACCTGGTAAGACATACAGGAAGTCGATGAATGCAGGTGGCTCAGGACCGTGCTTTGTGGCATACCTTGGCGGAGGCCTATGTTCAGCAGAGGACTTGTGAAGGGCTGTAATGATGATGATGATGATGAATGTGTTCGGATTGTGACTCGGATTATTAAAATTTGTTGTTGTAAATTTAATACATTTAGTTTTATTGCCGTTTAAATGTAGATTATTAACGTTAAACCAATGCATTAATTTCGACGTAGCATTATTCACTTCGTCACATTTAAGTAATTGACGTTTAAGTTTAAAAAATCAAGGAAGTATCTTTAGTAAATAATACTATATTATGATTAACCCCTACAAGGGAAGGAAAGCCTTGAGGGACACCCATCTGTAGGGGCCATCCGGAAGAACTTTTACAATTAATAACACCTTTCTGCACTCTATTAATTAAATATTAAATAACTAGTTTCAACACTGTACTTGACACCATAGTACTGTAGCTTCCTGATTAATGTCTCATGGTGAACATAGTCGAATGCCTTGAAAAGGTCACAAAATATACCCTAAGCATCCTCTGAATTCTTCCATGTACTAAAAATATGTTTCACAAGCTCAACTCCCGCACTGGTTTTCTAGCGACTCCTTGTAAATCCAAATTGACTTGTATGGAGCAATTTATTTTTATTAAAAAAAAACTTATCATCTGATGTAAAATAACTTTTTCAAAATTTTTACTTAAAGTTGGTAGTAAAGAAATTGGTCTAAAATTGGCGGGGTCTGATACACTATCAGATTTAAATAAAGGTATAACTTTATTATGTTTTATTAAATCAGGAAGCACACCAGAATTGACGCTTGTATTAAAAATAGTGGCTAGATAATGTGGTATTGTATCTATTACGCATGCAATAACTTTAATGGAAATCCCCCCTAATTCTGCAGTTTTCTTCACATCAATAGTTTTAAAATATTTAATGATTACTTTTGGCAATACTCTATGGAATTTAAAAATATTTGAACAAGCCTTTACATTGTCTTTAAGCAATGATTCGGCGATAGTAGGAGAAGAATTTAATGATTTTGTTTTTCTCATAAAAGGAACACACGTAAAATGTTTCTCAAATGCTGTAGCAACTTTTTCGTCAGATTGAGTCAAATTGTTGTTAATATTCGGTTGAAGATCAGAGTTGCGTGGTTTAACCTTACCCGTTTGACTGTTAATTATGCTCCACGTCATTTTAATTTCGTTGGATGCATTTTTAAATTTGTTGCTTAAATGTAAAGCCTTAGCTGTGGAGTATACTTTTTTAAATATTTTAGAATACGTTTTAATATACTCTCTAAATATAACACTATAATTATATAATCTTTTATTATAAAGCTCGTATTACTTTTGCCTATATTTAGAAATGCCTATTTCCACCCATTCATTAAACGATTTGTTAAAAGAGAAATTTATAGAATTAAATATTCTTTTCATTTCACAAATTATAATTTTAAATAATGTACCATACAAATAATCAGCACTATTTTTAAAAGAAAGCGATGGAAGTTCTCTTACTATATTACTTCTAAATGCTTCTAAACGATGTTCTTTTATTGGAATACACACAACTTTCTCATTTTTCTGTTTTTTTTTTGTATATCTAATACAATGAGACCCACTGTCCACATTGATCCGAACTTAAATTTTGAATGATGGATTTATGCAAGGGCTTAACATCTGCGCAAATGTTATCTGTACACTTCGCACTTAACCCAGCAGTACGAGTCGGTTCGAAGAATAAATTAACAAGATTATACGATTTAAACAATGAGGTAAACTTAATACTAATGGAAGAAGTTTCAATGAGATTAATGTTAGTCTCCACATATAACAACAGTCTTGTTGTGTTTACTAAGTTTGAGCAAAACTTCTTCCACAATCAAGTATTCGTAAGTAGCACATGGGGGTCTGTAAACACACACAACAATGAGGTGCTCAAGCTCGATACAAGCCACTTCTACAGTTCGCTCAACAGAGAGGCTCACAATATCCTTACGTTCTTTGTATAGCAAAGATTTCGTAAACTTTTTTCTCTAATGAAGGAACTGACCACCTGGTGATTTCCGAAATTAAATATTAAATTATAATCTTTTAGCCGATTTTCAGTAATAGAAAGGATATGTATGAAATTTCTATTTAAAAATAATTCAACTTATAATTCTTTACCCATTATTTTGATACGCCAGGTGTAAATAATTTTTATAACTTATTTACGGGCTGCTTTCTAAGTTAATTAAACTCTTATTATTATAATTGACGGAGATTTCCTCTATTATCGCATTCACTAATTTAAATTGATTGGCACTTATTCCAAGTGAAGTGTCAAATCATTATGCTGCTCAATAGAAGCAGTCTTGGTAGCCAAAAAACTTGGCTGAGTTAAAAAGTAAATAATAAGATAGCACATTTGCTATCAGTCTTAAATTATATTTGGATAGGTAATACCTATCACCTTTCCAAAACTTCTTAATTACATTATTTATGTCAATTAAATGAAATTTGTCATTATTATCATTACATGTCAAATTTAATTTATTTTTGTATCTTATATTATTTTCTTGTGGCAATCCCTGTATATAAAGCAGTGTGATCAAGACAATTTTATTTAGATTTAAGTTATTAAGTTATTCAGTATATCTTAGTAACTGTTTTCGTTCACACTGCCTCTTCTACTAACCAACACTATTATTGTACTATTTGGACAAAATTTAGTAACTATAATTTTATTTAGAATGTCACTAAGAGAGTTTGTAATTTTTTTCCCTTTAGTGTTATTTAAAATTATGCCTAAATTTTTCCCATTTCATCGCTATACGAGTACACAATTACGTTATTTTTGATAATATATGAATAATATTTTATTTTAATCTTCTCTGTTATGGTACTGTCATAGAGTTTCGGTGGTTATATAATATTATCAGCACACCGACTCTAAAGAAACCGGTATTGACCGCTGACACTCACACTGATATTTTACTAAGGAGTCAAAACGCTGCTCGTTATATTTACATGTCTTTACCAGGTTATCCATAGCCAGTATGTGTTCTTTAATTTTAATTTGGCCTGATTTATGTTTGTTGACCAAAGTTTGAAGAGAGTTTGATTTAAGGCACTCTACGTCAGTCTTATAACATTTTTTGATATTATGAGACTGTTTATAGTAATTACTTACCTTACTTGGAAGGGAATAACCATGATATAGTTTTATTTGATGATGATATTTAATTGATTTTCCGACTTGAAGGACAATTATTGAAATATGACTAAGTGAATAATGCTACATCAAAGGTAGTTGGTTTAAGGTCAGTTATTTGCTTTTGAACTGTAACAAAACGAAACGTATGAAATTCATCACACCTAATGTTCAACAGTGGAAAAACAGTATGCTTTTAAATGGGGAAGAGCTTGATTTTGACTACCTTATTGGTGTATTCGTTGCAGTAGTGTGACATCTGACGTGAGGTCTTGGGTTCGAATCCCGGATTGGAACAAAAATACAATTTATTGAGTTTTTCCGTCAATAAATTCTCAGTAGTGGCCCGGAGTCAGGAAGTTGGTAGTTCTTTCACGTATAATGTCGGTAACCATAAAAAATTCAGTGTAAGTAGACCTCCCGGTACTAGTTACTGCCTAGTAATGCAAGATCAGCATATACTGGTTTTAATAAAAAACTTGGTCGATGAAAGAAAAAGATTTAAAATGAGGAGCACTTTTCATTACCACTCTTTCATTAATAATGACGTCATTTGTCGCATGTTTGTAAATAGCAAACAAATGTAGAACAGAAAATAGTAAGTAGGTAAATTACGTTTCGTTTGATATTATTATTTTCGTAATTTCGATCTTTCCTTCATACTTTTACCAGATTAGGACGATCTAATATGCTGTAGTTGAGTAGAATTACATGTTAATTTTATCTTGCATTATAATGAATAGATAAACAGTTTCTAATTATAATTTTTATGCATACCTTATACTGCAACATCGTGGCATATTTAAAAGATTGTAAGCAACTTTTTTACAAACTACAACAAACTACACTGATTGATATTTACAAAATTATACTAATTTATTATTACTTCCATATAAAAATTACCTTTTTTCGATATCGTAGTAAATGTTCAAAATTGATAGAATCAGGCGTTACTTTGCGGAAATCCATTATAATAAATGATATTAATAGTTATTTTGCAATCATCCGCTGAATTAAATAAAATGATGTGTCTTACCTAGTTTGAAGAGCACCTCCCGCCCTCCCTCAATTGGGTGCACTATTCCTGTCACCACCAATCCCATCACCACTACTCCCAACACCAATACTCCTAACACCACCACTCCCAACACCACTACTCCCAACACCACTATTCTAGGAAAGTAAATAACTAAAAAAAACTAAATAATTAAATATTTAATTAAACACGTGTCATATTATCGTCGATGGTGTGTCTTTCCTAGAATAGTGGTAACTCGTATACTACTAAAGAGTACATGATTGATGAAGTTGTCGCTACCACGCTGTTTTTAAATGTTTTCATAACAATAGTATGAAATTATTTTATTATTGTAAATTGTGTTTTTTTTAAAGTCCCGCTATATAATAACTATTACATATAATCTATATTAAATGAAAAATGATTCTATTCTATTGTATGGGTTGATCTGTACATTATTTTTACGGAGCAGGTATTTCGAGCCAGTCGCAAACGCGGTGGGGATGTATGTGGTGTTCTGGTTATTTGGTGTATGCTGTGTCTCCGGGTTCATCTTTACACTGTTCCTCGTGCCCGAGACCAAGGGCAAGAGTCTGCAGGAGATACAGTACATGCTGGCTGGCAGGTGGGTTGTTATCCACATTTTAAGTCCAAAACGATTTTTAATACATTTGAGAGTAATATAAATTGTACAATTTTTCTTATTTAGTTGTACGCTATCATGGGGTAAATATTAATTTTACATTAACTATATAAGTTATGAAGTATATTATAACTCAAACAGTAAATATAATCACGTTATTCTTTTCAAAACTATACTATGATAAGTGTTTGAAGGTAGTGTTCAACGCAACGAGTAAGCGCCACGAACTTCACGGCACTTAAGACTTTCTTCTCGCAGTTTTTTGTAGTCAACACATTGTGCACTGTTAACGGACTGGTCACTAACCAGGTCGAATTTGTTTATTTACCCGTCCGTGTTTGATAACAAAATTAATAAAGTTGACCGACGACATCCAGCGCATTTCTTTTAAAAAGAAATGCGCTAGATGTTGTCTCCCTTGGAGAAAAAATTTGTGTCCATGCAATACGGTCACTACAAGAATAAGTATCACATTGTGTGTATGAATATAAAGTAAAAGTTCAGTAAAGGTACAGCCTATATACGTTCCACTGCTGGACACAGGCCTCCCCTCATTTTTTAAAGAGTTTTAGGGGAAGTAAGTGTCCGCCGCGCAGCCCCAACGCATGTTGGCGAACTTCATATATCTTCGAAATATTTTTTTCTTGTTTCTCAGACATGCAGGTTTCCTCGCGATATTTTTCTTCACCGCCGATCACGTGGTAAATCAGCTGGCGGGGATCAAACCCGGGTTACTACCGTTCTGTTATATTTACTGCGAGCATTAACCATCTGAGCTACCACGGCTTGGTGTGTGAATGATATAAATATGTGATATAAATAGTGATATAAATAGATGATGAAAAATTCAGCATGCTCACAAAGGAAACAAAAACTGGGAATAACACCAATACACCTGCGCTGAGCCGCGAGTCAGGCGGAAGCACTACTAGCGGGCCGTGATCATCCCGGTCATGTACATAACTGAGGAGCCCGCGGGATTGCCTGCATCACACGAAAATATAACACGTCGCACGAAGGTACTTACCACTAAATCTAACCGCTCGCGGTCGCTAGAGATGTGCCATGAAATTACATTAGAAGCTGAAGCGATAGGTGGATCTACGGCCAATGTCACTGAAAATCGTTACCGTGAAATTCTGTGCTATGATGCTATGAAATTATGTGCTAATAATGTGCTTAACACTACGATAAAAGACTTGGTTTTAGACGAGTTCTCAAGTATTTAAAAAAAATATCTTTAATTTTAATGACTCGCTGAACTTTTTATGATTGTTTTGAAATCTTAAAGAGAGAAATGAAGGAAAACACGGCAAGCATTAAGAGTCTCTAAATAGAAAATGCAAGCCCGCAGGGTACAGTAAGCGATCCTTCAAACAGGATGGGAACTCTTGATCAAGTCCTATGCGAGAGTAATATGAAAATACTTGGAATTCCGGAAATAAAATCTGAAAATTTGGTTAATATTATAACACAAGTAGCGAAGTCTGCTGACCATGAACTGTTGGTAGAAGACATATTGCATGTGACAAGGATCGAAAAGCTCAACACAGAGACTGATTGAGCCCGCACATTGGTATTGCACAGCGTGCTGCAGAGTGACGCGCTATTAGTCGTTGTCGCTATTTACAACAAAAGGAACCCAACCAACAAGCTTAGCACAATTAAGCTTTTTTAGGATCAAGCACTCCCGTTTTTGTTCCACAACATCTTTAACCCAGCAATAAATCTCTGCATGCCGCGGCACGTAAGAGAGATTTGGGATACAAGTATGTTTGGGTATGCAACGGGCGCATATACATGCGAAAAGATGACTTTAGCCAGGCTTTACTTATTCGAAATATGAGCGTGAAGTAGGTTTTTTATTTTTAATATTTTTTTTTGAATTTTCTTTCTTCATTTTTCAATGTATAAGTGACCTCGAGAAATATTTTATGGACATATATTATCAAAACTTAAGAGCTTTTAGAGCCAAAACTAACTACTAATTTACTTTTAAAAATTTGACATTAATAATAATATTTTTAATTATGTAGATGATATCATAATGTTAGGTGATTTCAACCTAGGTCTAATTTCCTGATCCAGTCACCAGTCTAACAATTATATAAACAATAGCTTGTGATGCGCTTTAATAGATTTCATTTGGGCAACTACGATAATAGAATACTGTATTTGGTGTTAAAACAGTTAAGAATGCTCGCGTTATGAAACCCCTGGATCTCATTATCAAATTAGACCCGAAACACTCTAATTTATTGTTCAGTTTAAAGTTAAAGTCTACATACGTCCCACTCCTGGGCACCGGCCTCTGCTCATTTCTGAGAGGGTTTGTTCAGTTTACTACATAGTAACTTAAATTATTTACAAACCAAAAACCGCACTTATTTCCTCCTTCTCTATTGAAATTAGGATGTTTTTAATTTCAATAGCCTCACGTATCATCCTTGGTAGGAATCGATGTTCTTTCGCGAGGATTTGTGGTCTATCATCTTCTTCTTCTTCTCACATCAGATTTGATAGACCACAAATCCTCGCGAAAGAACACCGATTCCTACCAAGGATGATACGTGAGGCTATTAAATTAAAAAACATCCTAATTTCAATAGAGAAGAAGGCTGGGTACTACCACCTGCTTGGGACCCTATAATCAATAAAATTAAAACTAAACTCAAGCATACCACTGCAAGACCTCAGGACATAGTCAGTTAATTTTGCATAGATCGGACCATACGAGTAAACAATAATTAAAAAAGCTGAAGGCACTTGGGGTTTAACAATGACATCGAGACATCAGTCACCTCAGTCCCCCGTGACCATGGGTGCTGGAAAGCACCCGAAACGTCGGGAATTAAAAATAAAAATAATTAAAAGTAAAATTAAACGCGGTAAAATCCGTAGAAGTAGTTTTAATCACTTTAGATCACTTTATCTAACTACAAAAGCTTTGCTCGTATCGCTAATTCGTTA
Organism: Parnassius apollo; assembly: GCA_907164705.1. Taxonomy (NCBI): domain Eukaryota; kingdom Metazoa; phylum Arthropoda; class Insecta; order Lepidoptera; family Papilionidae; genus Parnassius; species Parnassius apollo. The sequence continues at coordinate 23,213 of CAJQZP010000454.1, forward strand.
CTGCCCCGATCGCGGCATTCAACGGCTTTAAATAGACCTTTTTCACCGAAACATCTAGAATACTCCAGCAAATACCGGTCCCGACTGACTAGGTGGAGAAAGTTTGAGTGTGGAGTTTTCCAGAAAGCTTACCTCTTCTATTCGATACTAGATGGCGCTGTAGGTAGAAAGTTCCAGCATGTCATTTTCTAGTAAGCTCCCCTCACTCTCTTCCCCGACACAAGATGGCACTAGTGCCGGGTACCAGACATCAACTTAGGCGCGCAACACTGCCCCCCTCTTAAGACATGCTCGTTCCGAGCATTACGGCCCCATAATAACGCGCCAGTCGATCCATATGGACGATCTCAGAAGTACCTCTTGCACCTTCTGAAACGGCTCTGTAACGTCAAGGATTGTCCTCTCTCATGGTGTACCAACATACAATTTCATTGCACCTCTACTACGAGTCTGAGGTCCCTGCACAGCCGCACAACACGTACATTTGCAACACCAATCCTCGACATCGTCACGATAATGGACCCAGTAAAACCGTTCTCGGATCTTCAGTAGAGTTCGTTTAACTCCCAGACGGACTCTTGAACAACCATTATGGTGCAGCTGTAGAACATTCGGCACTTTAGGTTTAGGGACAACCATTTGCAAACGACAGCTGTCTCCTCGACCATTGTCCCATTTACGGCACAGGACTCCATCCTGAATCAGCAAGCTGTCCCATTGGGCCCAATAGTTTTTCGTGGTCGAAATCATCGCTGAGACGTCGCTCCACTTAGGCTTGAGAGTACTGGCCTTCATCCAATCCAGATTCGGCTTGATGTCCGAATCTTCCCGCTGTACATGTCGTAGGCTGTCCCTCCATTTGTTGCTGAGGTGGTCTGTCCTGAGAATACTCACAGATACCACTTCCTTACCCTCTTGCCTAGTACTATTCTTGCAATCGTCAGCATCTGTGTTGCCATACCATTTCCCGGTGCAGTGTCCGATAATGAAGTCGTATTTCTGCTGCTGCTGGGCGGTGCTGTTAGCCACACTACCCTTTCGAGATCGATCACCTTCCCTTTTTACAGATCGCTTAGGGCAGCTAGGTTAAAGATGGCCTCTTTCCCCACAGCCGTAGCACCTCGGGCTGTAACTTTTATTGTGGTCGCGAACTGTAGATGCTGCAACCTCCCTAACGTGAGGAGAACGATGATCCTGCCGCTGCTGGGCGGTGCCGTTAGCCGCAATACCCCCTCGAGATCAATTAGCTTCCCTTTCTACAGTTCACTTAGAGCAGCTGGATCGAAAATGGCCCCATTCTCCACAGCCATAGCACCTAGGGCTATATCCATTATTGCGGTCGCAAACTGTTGCTGCTGTAACCTCCCTGATGTGATGGGAACGACGATCCTGCCGCACGGCTTCAACCTCATGTGCATGAGCCAAGGCTGCCTTAAGCGTCACGAGGTGCCCGAGCCTCACAGCGGCTCTGACTTCAAAGTCGCGTGCCGTCGATGAATGTCTGCACCAGGTTCCCTTCAATGAGCGCAGGTACAGACCGGTATGCTTTTCGCACCAGCTTCTCCACCTCACGAGCCCACTGCTGCAGGTTTTCTTTAATGCGTTGCACGCGATTTTTAAGCTGCGCACGAAAGACAGGTGATGTTCCAGGTGAGCGTCACCGTATCTCGCCTCCAATGCCTCAAGGAGCTGCTCATAAGTCACTATCTTACCGAGAGCTTCTAGAACAGTTAAGGCCTGGTCGCGCAGGCCTAATGTAAGAGCAGTCATGGCGCAGTGAAAGTGTAATAGCTACTCGGGAGCTGTAGTTCCATCCCCAAGTTTGAGTTCGTCCAGTAATTTCTTCATGTCAGCCACTACGTTGTCAACCCAATTGTTCACTTGGTCGATTTGGGTTTTAGCCTCCTCGATTCAAGTTTCAGCTTCTGACAGGTGGTTATCATGTTGAGCAACCCTATCCTTCTCCTCCCTTATCTCTTTCCCGAAGTTAGCGTGAATGTCCTTCACGAGGAGCATCTGCGCTTCCTGTCGGCGGGCCTGTTCCTCCTGCTGCTCTTTCAACCAGCGGGCCTATTCTTCCTGTCGGCGAGCCTGTTCCTCCAGCTGCTCTTCCAATCGACGGGCCTGTTCCTCTTGTAGTCGGACCTGCTCCTGCATAGTTGCATCATCTTCAGAGCACCTAAGTCAGGTGCTGGATATGCAGGAGCTGCTGACGGGCCAGCCTCCGTGGCCGGTGACTGGCCCTACGACGTCTGCGGCATTGCACCACCAAATCGTCTCTGATCCGTCTCCTGCTGGCGTTGACTTCGGGTACGGACACCCTCTTTTTTCTTCCTTAGGTAAAATTGACATTATTTTATCACACTTCTGACACCAATTGTTACGTTTTTAGGGTTCGTGACAATAAAAACTGCCGATTGAGTTACCAAAATTGACTTTTTAATTACTGAACACCAATTAAGACTTAAATCACACTAATAATTAATCATACTTAACACTTAAGTTCACTTTATCTCACTCCGAAATCTTCGCTCGTATCACCAAATCAATACTGCCCCGATCGCAACTTTCAACGGCTTTAAATAGGCCTTTACTACCGAAATATCTAGAATATTCTAGCAAATACCGATCCCGACCGACAAGTGGAGAAAGTTCAAGTGTGGAGTTTTCGAGAAAGCTTAGTTCTTCTATTCGAAACCAGATGGCGCTGGAGGTAGAAAGTTCCAGCATGGCATTTTCTAGAAAGCTCTCCTCGCTCTGTTCCCCGACACAAGATAATGCTAGTGCCAGGTAACAGACATTAACTTAGGCGCGCAACAATACTTTCGCTAAGTATAGGAAAAATATAAAAGATCATTATTATAAATGATTTGTAAATGATTTAATGATAATAAATCTAATATGTATGTACCTTACAGCTGCCGCTTGGTTATTTGCATTATTTTTATTGTCTCAGTTATATATTATCATTAGGTATCATTTTTGTGACATATAAGCTATTGTTACTTTGCTTTCATATTAATTGTATAATATATTATGTAGATAAATTATGTTTTTACAAAAAGTCCCGCTGGATCTTTTTAAAACAGAGTTTTTTCCCGAACTATTGGTAAAGCTTAAATGACTTTCAATAGTTATTCTTGTAGTTTATCTATACAAATAAGTAAAATTTATGTGGTTGTTTGTAACGTCAAAATAACAGCATTTTACTAAATGCTTATGAAAGTTTATTACGCACTTATAACAAAAACATAAAGCCTGTTTGTTCTGACTAATCTCCGAACTGGCTGGACCGATTTTGACGAGAATTTCACTGATAGATAGCTGATGTTATAAAAAGTAACAAAAGTCAATTTTATTTTAGAAAAATAGGTTTCCGCGCAAAAAAAATTAAAACCCTAAAGGACAGTGGCGAAATAATATGTGATGAAATCATTAAGCGCCTACTTAAGTCACCATTATATATATTAATAAAATAATTAACTTTGTGTTATCCAATCAAGCTTATGGCCTATCAAAGCCTGGACAAATTATCGTACATAATTCAAAACTTAAATGACTAGTTGTTGTACATATGTAGTTGTTACGATGTCAGTTAACAGGTCAAGAGTAACAAAGGCAGCAAGCAAAGGTTTTATACTATACAGCCGAGTTTGCCGTGTATTTTATTCAGAAAACTATTCTATATATACTAATGTGTTTTATTAAGGATTCCCTCTATGCTAATAATTACCCTATATAAACATATATGAAAATTATATTGACTAGCTATTGTTGTAACGATTTGTCAATTAATGCGTTTTATACTATACGGCCTAGTCTGATGTGTATTTTTTTTATAGGATAGGGAGACAAACGAGCACACAGTCCACCTGATGGTAAGTGGTTGCTGTGGCCCATAGACATCTACATCTATCCTCGATTATGAATCAAAATACAGGTGCGTTGTCACCCGTGAGAATTAAGATGGAATGCCTCGTTTCCAGTAAATAGGGGATCCGGTTCTCTACACTCACCATACGAAACACAGCAGCATTAAGCTACTATTTCACGCTGGTATTCTGTGAGAGCGTGGTCCTTCCCCGGTCGAGCCAACCCATTCGTGCTACAATTAAACTACTAATGTAACTGCAGCATGGCTCTACCACGTATGAATTATTTTGTTTAAACTGGAACATTTTTAATTCCTGACTTCCTGTAGTAATATGGCCGAAGAAAAAAATGTTCAGGATTTTAAACATTATATTTTTACATATTTTGCATTTGTAGACGCAAGATAAAAAAGTCAGATAAAATTTTTTTGAGAGTTCGCCATTGTCTTTTTACGCGAGTGAAGTCGCAGTGAACAGCTAGTATTGAATAACAATGATTATATTCTAATCCATTCTACAATCAGCAGAAAAGACATTACCTATTATGATGATATTATGTTTGTTTCTATCACATTATACTTTTTTTACAGGAAATCAAAACCAGACACGAAAGAGTTTCGACAAATAAAGCCAATTTGAGATAATTTTTTCTTTGGTAAAACAATCGTTAGTCGCACTTGTTGTTTAAATGTTAACATTTTTGTGACTATGGTTTAACTTTATATTGCAAAAATGCGCGATAATTTTTATAATATATATACATATATTAATCGAGATTATAAATATTATAAATAGATATTATCATAGTTTAAAGACTTATACTCGATTTAAAACGTGATATTATTTACTAAAATAACGTTTTTTTTTTAATATGATATCTCTTCATTTTTGCAATATGAAGTGTTTGGTGCCATGTGTTTTGTAATTTGGTAGTATATATGGGTATTTTTCAGAGAAGCCAAATTTTAAACTTTTCCTAAAATATATAAATATTGATATAGTTTTTGAAAATACGAGTAAATATGGCTTCTAATTTTGTTTGAAATACTCCCAAATTGAATATGATTTATGGCCGAAAACGTTTTTCCCCACTGATCGACCCTTACGAATATGTGCGTGTGCACTAAAATAATGCATTACCACACATTTCAAAATTTAAAAGATAAAAAGGACAGAATGTTTGAGTTAATTTAATTTTTTTTTCTTTTTTGCAAATTTGGTCTGTTGCCAAATAACCTTGTATAGATATTAGTAAGTAATTTATGGCTACTTTTACATATTCCTACACCTTAAACAAATACCTAACAAGTATACATAATACAAATAAGTCATTTTTTTTATAGGATAGGGTGACAAACGAGCACACAGTCCACCTGATGGTAAGTGGTTGCTTGCGGCCCTTAGACATCTACATCTATCTTCCATTACAAATCAAAATGCAGATGCGTTGTCACCCGTGAGGACTGAGATGGAATGCCTCATTTCCAGTAAAAAGGGTCTCCGGTTCTCTACACTCACCATACGAAATACAGCAGCATTAAGCTACTATTTCATGCTGGCATTCTGTGAGAGCGTGATCCTTCCCCCGGTCGAGCCGACCCATTCGTGCTACAACTATACTACTAATATAATTGCAGCATAGCTCTACCACGTAAAAAACCACCACATATTCAACCCACGAGCACAATACTTATCAATCCGACGCAATGTCGAAGAGAAAACAAATTGATATCGAGTGCTCTGTTACAAAAGGTTTTAGGACAAAATGTTCAACGTCCTATTTTATAAGAAAACCAATTTTTAAACTAGTTCTTTGAATTGATTAATGAATAAGTACAATACAAGTTACCATTTACCATACGTTTAACACACACTAGTTACACAAGAAATGAACAATTATTTTTATGAATGAAAACACATCCGTGAAGCATTTATTTCATAAATATAATATTTACCGACAACTTCATTAATAAACAAAATTCGCGTTCTTTCAAAGCTAATATATCAGTTAAAATAGTATTTTTTCATATATTAACGTTCGATCGACAAAACAAAATATCGTAATTAAAATGCAGATTAAAAATTTAGTTTATCATTATTTTCAAGCGCCAATCCAGTAGCTAATTTTACTAAATTAGTGCAGTATAGAGCAGTAATAAATTTTAGATTTTATTTATAATACGTGGTGATTTAAAAACACATTTGAGTCAAGCTCATCATCATCATCATCATCACAGCCCTTCACAAGTCCACTGCTGAACATAGGCCTCCCCCAAGTAATGCCACAAAGCAGGGTCCTGAGCCACCTGCATCCATCGACTTCCTGCATATCTTACCAGGTCGTCACTCCATCTAGTGGGGGGTCGCCCCTACACTACGCCTACCGGTACGAGGCTGCCACTCGAGAACCTTTCTTCCCCATCGGTTATCGGTTCTTCGAGCTATATGACCGGCCCATTGCCACTTCAGCTTACTAATCCGTTGGGCTATGTCGGTCAATCTGGTTTTACTGCGGATATCCTCATTTCTGAGTCTATCACGCAGAGAAACTCCGAGCATAGCCCTCTCCATAGCTCGCTGAGCGACCTTGAGCGTCCTCATACGGCCAGCAGTGAAGGACCATGTCTCTGATCCGTAAGTCATCACTGGCAACACGCACTGGTTGTACACTTTAGTTTTCAGAGATTGAGGTATACCTGACGAGAAAATATGTCGTAATTTCACGAACGCTGCCCAGCCGAGTTGAATCCGTCGATTGACCTCTCGGTCGAAGTTGGACTTACCTAGTCGGAATATTTGTCCCAGGTAAACGTACTCGTCAACAACTTCGAGCATAGTGCTTCCAACAACTACTGGCATAGGTGTGACATGGACATTAAACATAATCTTTGTTTTGTCCATGTTCATCTTAAGACCTATCCGTTGGGAGGCACTATTGAGGTCATTGAGCATAGTGCTTAAGTCCTCCAGCGATTCTGCCATAAGGACTATATCGTCGGCAAATCGAAGGTGGGTGATGTACTCGCCATTGATGTTAATACCGTATCCTTCCAGTCCAGTAGCTTGAAAACGTCTTCCAAAGCAGCGGTGAAGAGTTTCGGGAATATAACGTCACCCTGTCTTACACCTCTCTGCAGTTGGATAGGTTTCGAGCTCTGGTTCTGTACTCGGATAGCCATCGTAGCCCTACTGTACAAACACTTCAGCACTTCGATATACCGACAGTCAACTTGGCACCGCTGAAGGGACTGCAGCACCGCCCAAATTTCGACGGAATCAAAGGCTTTCTCATAGTCCACATACGCCAGGCAAAGTGGCAAATTGTACTCTTCAGTCTTCTGTACAATCTGCCGCAGGGTATGTATGTGGTCTATGGTACTGAAGCCTTTTCGGAAACCGGCTTGTTCGGGAGGCTGGAAGTCGTCGAGTCTGCGTGCGAGACGATTCGTAATGACTCTCGAAAACAGCACGTAGACGCGGCTTAGAAGGGAAATCGGTCTGTAGTTCTTCAAGAGAGCGTTGTCGCCTTTCTTAAAGAACAAGACCACCGCACTTCTGCTCCACGCCTCTGGAGTAGTGCCACCATGGAGGACGGAATTGAAGAGCTTCTGAAGGACTTCAAGTACCGGTGTTCCACCCGCTTTCAGAAGCTCCGCTGTAATATACCCCCCATGAACAATTACACAAATAGTCAAGCTCATGTGGGAATTAAATAGCCCATTATTATACAGTATGTTTTACTTAGGTCATGCATAAAATTTATAATATATTTTATTTTTTAAAATTTTTTGAGTTTTCATCAATCCAATAAAATACTTTAAATTGCAAACAAAACGCTAAATCATTTGATCAAACAAATGTAAAAAAAAAAAAATACTTCAAAAAAGTCATTTAATTTGTTTGTACATTTTAAGCTTTAATTGTATTTTTAAAGTACAAAAATCATACAAAACTTCTGTAAATCGAAAAAAATCTCTATATCGATGTTGTCATTCTTGTACAGAGAGATCACTGCTGCTTTTCTAACTCTGACACGATTTTTGTCTTTATAATAATTTAGTATTTTAGAAAAAAGTTGATTTAAGTCACTTTTACTATAGAATAATGTACGATACACGGAACATAAGGAACCGGTTATTTATACGTGTAATGTTACTTACCACAGTTCCATAATCGGCTACTTAAGTCCCTTGTACATTACGATAATATACTATTATCGGTATTTTAGCGCGTCATATTTTTATGTTCTAAATGTCAATTAACACATCAGTTTTATAAAGCACTTCATTAATCCAGTGAGTGAAAAATTCGCAATATTTTGAAGAAAGCCACCTATCCTTTGAAGTTAATCGTCTTATTCTGTAAAAAAAAATATGTTGTGAATTTAAGTAGTCGAAAAAAATTAAAAAAGGAATTAGGAAAGCATTATGTTTCATCGAAGGGCCATATTTATTGTCTATTTTTATTTAAAACCGGTACCAAAGTACATAGTTAGACGCTAAGTGCTACCGTTTGAATAGTAACTTCTTGTGATAAAATAATATAAATGAATTTACATTGATATGTTTTGTACGTAATAAATATAAGCTATTGATGTAATTGTTTTTAAATAAATTTTTTATTTTTAGATCTGTCTTTTACTTGTATAATTAAGAATCGTAGTCTCGTCCACATTTATGCATGTATAACTTTTTTATAGACTAAAGGTGACAAACGAGCACACAGTACACCTGATGGTAAGTGGATACTGCGGCCCATAGACATCTACTTTCATCTTCGATTAAGAATCAAAACGCAGATGCGTTGTCACCTCTAAGAAGTAAGGAATGGCTCGTTTCCAGTAAAAAAGGATCTCTGAATATCTACAATCACCATACGAAACCCAGCAGCATACGAAACCCAGCAGTATTAAGCTGCTATTTTACGCTAGTATTCTGTAAGAGCGTGGTACTTCTCCGGTTCAGTCGACCCATTCGGCCTACTTATGCTGTGTGTTTGACGTTAAAAAAATCCACCACACATTTGATCGGAGAAGTGTCGATGAAGTGATATATGATGGAAAAGGCCTGAAAAATTTTGTGGACTTCGACAGATGACGGTATATAATTGATATAATATGAAAGATGTAAATTCCCTTACTGGTGAAAATGAGCGGTGTTTAAAGGTTTGAGACATCTGACACTATGACTACCAATTGTCCTGCCAAATAATGTAATGTCTTTCGAACCGAATTTCGGTCAAGGCAGTCAGCCTCCGTTGATTAGCCATCTGCGCAGGATAAGATTATATATATATATATATATATATATATATATATATATATATATGTATATATGTACCCAAGTGAATGCGCAAGCACAGTGCACTCACTATTATCTCAGTCTCATAGTCCAATTGGACGGTAAACCGACAAGAATGGAGAGAGATCGGGCGCAGAACCAACGGTTTTACGTGCTTTCCAAGACACGGAGGTGAGACACGGCCAATTTACTGACTCCGAGCAGATACTCTTGACAGAAAAAACTCTAACTAATTTTGTTTGGCCCGAACCCGGGGTCACTAGACAAACGAAGCAGTTATTTCTTAAGGTGAGTATTTCCCATGTTAAAATGCGTTTCAACGCTCCCTTTTCACAAAGTAAGTGTGCGACATTCGGTGGACAAAAAGTTACTTTATTTGAAACGTGTTTTTTTATTACCTGGAAATAAAGAATTACATTAATTATATAAATGTGTCCTAATTCAAAAACATGCGTTCAATATTATTCAAAAATATATTATGGTTGTTGCTTGAAAAAAGAGAGCTCGAACGTTAAAGTTTTTTCCATGCCATTTCATCCAATTAAATTATAACTTTTTAAGTATTTTAAAAATCTATTCCAGTAAGATTTTAATGAAATTGACTTTTAAAATATTTCATATATGCACATATTTTTTGCGAGGATATCAAATCTTTACGTTTTAATTAAAATTTATAAAAATAAATTTGGCTAACTTTTAACTAGTTAGTTAATATTATTGAATATACATCTACATCAAAACGTCTTCTTGATATTCGATTTAATCTCTATTGATTAAAAACGGCAAGACCCCGATGAAGATCAATTTACTGTGAAACTTGAAACTACTACTTGCTACTTGAAACTTCAGAAGCTCATTAATCCCGTTCTGTTAAATTCAATTCAATTAATTACTCGTGCATGCAAGTATCTTAGGACCGGGGTTTGTGTCATACCTTGAAGGAGGCCTTTGTTCAGCAATGGATTTATGATGGGCTGTAATGACATTGATGAAAGTTTGCTTGACATAATTTAAGCAGGTGACTTTTGTGAGATATTTTGCCATGTGATAGAGCCTGGTGCATATTTCGTCCAATAGATGTACTCAGAGCATAGAATACTAGTGTAATTAGAAAGGACTACGAGAAATTTTAGAAAATTCTTATCGCTTCTGATGGATGGCGCTGTACTATTTTGTTTACCCTTGCTGTATTTTGTAGACCAGTGGCAGCACAGACATAGATATTAGGAATTGATAGAGCGGGTGAGGGGCAATAACGTCAAAGGAGCGAGACGTTTTTTTTTGTAGAAGAGAGGTCTAAAAAGCATACGGCTTACCTGATAGTAAGTGTCGACCGCCACCTATGAACAACTGCAGCACCAGGTGAATTGCATCAAACGATTGATTGACATTGCTATCGAGGTCAGCCGTCTGATCCTGGCTGACATCACAGCAGAGACGGATCCCCTAACCATCTTGATGAAGGCGTTGGCAAACCTTCTGGCTCTACATTACAGAGGTGAGTAACCTGCACCTACTCTTCTGAAAACCGGGATGGAATCCACTATAAGCTGCATTAACTTTAGCAGGACATCCACGTCTTATGGCTGGGGGAGACGAAACTCAGTCCAGCGTCGCATATTAAGCTGTCCAACTATCATATATACAGGAGGAACGAGGTCAACGCCCAAGAAATCGCTTATAGAGGCATGGCAATCCTTGTGATGAAATATTTTGTCTACCTAGAATTAGGTCTACCCTCGTATCAAAGTATGCGCTCCGTTGATGTAAAATGGGAGTGGAGAAGGTTGCTTTATGGCAAACCCTGGCCTTGTTTGGGCTGATAGTCATTAAAATCTCTTTTTAGGAGCACTAGTGCTTATATCAGGATCAACGGGGCATACACACGCTGGTTTGGCATTCATATATGTGTCGTACAGTGTTATGTAGCTCTCCCATGGCTGTTCAATATGTTTATGGACACTTATTTAAAAATGTTGAAAGTCGAAATATTCATGTAAAAATGGATGATCGTAACCGTTATCGTTACAGCCTGCCCATCGCAGTCCCTCATACATAGATGCGGTATAATAGGTATATTTATTTATTTATTTACTCTTTATTTTACACCAAAATACTGATACGAGTTTAAGGTTAGTGAAAATAAAAACTGCCAAAATTGACACTTTAATTACTGAACACCAATTAAAACTTAAAACAAATCAGTAATTAATCACATTTTAGTTCATTTTATTTCGCTTCGAAGTCTTCGCTTGTGTCGCCAATTTAATACTGCCCCGGTCGCGGGCGTTTAACGGCTTTAAATAGGCCTTTTGCACCGAAACATCTATAATGTTCCAGGAAATACTGGTCCCGACCGACTAGATTTAAAAGATATAAAGCTTAGTTCTTCGATTCGATACTAGATGGCGCTGGTGGGAGAGTTCT
>CAJQZP010000455.1:0-167176 GCA_907164705.1 Parnassius apollo
GGGAACAGTTATTACATATAAGTTGGGCTGAAAAGTTCGTATCGTTTTATAGAAAAACACATTTTTTTGGCAAAATTTGATTTTATTATTCAACATAGTTGCCATCGGGCGATACACCGATTATAGCGATCTTCCAACTTTTTCAATACCATTTTTGTAGTACGATTTGTGTTTAGCCTGAAAATAGGCCTCTGTTTCGGCGATTACTTCCTCATCGGCTTTAAATTTCTTTCCAGCGAGCATTCTCTTGAGATCTGAGAACAGGAAAAAGTCTCTGGGGCCAAATCTAGAGAATACGGTGTATGCGGAAGCAATTCGAAGCCCAATTCATGCAATTTTGCCATCTTTTCATCGATTTGTGACACGGCGCATTGTCTTGATGAAACAACACTTTCTTCTTCTTCAAATGGGTCCGTTTTTTCGCGATTTCGTCCTTCAAACGCTCCAATAACGCTATATAATAGTCGCTGTTGATGGTTTTTCCCTTTCCAAGATAGTCGATGAAAATTATTCCATGTGCATCCCAAAATACGGACGCCATAACCTTACCTGCCGACTGTTGAGTTTTTCCACGCTTTGGATTCGGTTCATCGCGTGCAGTCCATTCAGATGACTGCCGACTGGACTTCGAAGTGTAGTGGTGGATCCATGTTTCATCGATTGTCACATATCGACGCAAAAATTCACTTCTATTGCGGTTGAACAGCTCCAAACATTGCTCTGAAACATCGACACGTTCTTGTTTTTGGTCGATTGTGAGCTCGCGCGGCACCCGCTTTGCACATTCGCATACCCAAATATTCATGAACGATATGTCCAACACGTTTCTTTGATATCTTTAGAGTGCCAGCTATACAAATCAACTTAAATTTACGATCTTCCAAAATCATTTTGTGGATTTTTTTTATGTTTTCGTCCGTAACAGCCTCTTTTGGACATCCACTGCGTTCATCGTCTTCGGTGCTCATATGGCCTGTACGGAATTTGGCAAACCACTTAAGAATGGTTGCTTCGCCCGGCGCAGAGTCCGGATAACACTCATCAAGCCACTTTTTGGTATCAGCAGCACTTTTTTTTCATCAAAAAATAGTGTTTCATTAAAACACGAAATTCCTTTTTATCCATTTTTTTCAAAATAACAAAAGTTGCTTCACTCAAAATGCTATATCTCACAAACTAATAATAACACAGCTGTCAAATTTATACACGTTTCTTTTGAAGGTTGGTACTACCTAAAAATGATATGGATTTTATTCTAGTGGCGCCATCTCATAGAGACGATACGAACTTTTCAGCCCAACGTACTACTTTCCCGTGTGGGATTCGATCGCGTAACCCGGAGAGCCGCAGCGAAATACCTAGGCACTGCTCTAAGAAGCCAAGCTGTTTCTATGGTATATAACATATCTTTATATTTTATTGTTGGTACGACTGTAAGTGATCGAATAACTTCTAAACCACATATTTACAGAATATTATTTGTTTTGTCTGGACGATAGTTCATATGTAGATGTGTAGATAGTACATTAACACATTTTATATTTATGGACAAAAAAGTCAAGAAATATGTATTCTTTCTTTCTTTTTCTTTAAAAACGTTACCCTTACACTAGGATTTTCTCCTGTATCGTGGAGGCAGTTTACGTACATAAATTGCACAACGACGAACATACAGACCCGGAACAATTTCTTGTGAGCCATACATACTTGTTCCGTGCGGGATTCGAACCTAACGCCCCTGCGCTATAGCTTATTGCTAAGCTACTGCGCCACGGAGCCGGCAATTACAGTCAATGTTCGAAATTCGGACCTGATAGATGGCGTTGTATTCGAGTTATAGGTCTTAACTCAAATCGAACTAATCACGCTTCCTACCGGAAAGTGCAGGAAACGTTTCTCCGCCCTTTACTTATTATAATAAAGCACTATACTACATGTAACGTAAAAAGTCCTTACCAATTGGAAAGACGACACGTCGCCATTTCCCGCTGAAGCCGAATGGAAAAGGAGCTCCAACTAAAAAAAATGTGTCAATGAAAATATTTTCTTTATTTTTCTTCTCAGCATGTGAGGGAACATTTTTCGAATTACAATATTTTATTTATCAAATTACAATATTTTAATTTGAAATCTGATTCGAAGAAAAACATTCACAATCAATATAAATATGATATAAGCTGACCTATTATTAAAAACATAATTTACTGTAAAAAGTACCTATATTACAGTGATTCCTGTATACAACCAGTTACCACCAGCTATTAAACAATTAAATGGAAATATGTTCAAAACAAAATTGAAGAAATTGTTAATGGAAAATGTTTTTCAATATTAATGAGTTTTTAATAAAATTAATATTAGTAAGTAGTAAATTTTAAGTTTATTTTCTTGATTGTTTCGTGATTTTTATTGTTTCACATCCGACATGGGTAAACTGTTGAGCCTAAAACTATATGTTTTTGTACTAAGATCATATTGTACACAATTATACAATAAATGTGTCTTTATCTTTATCTTTTTTATTTATAAAAAGGGTACAAATGAGTATGTAGGTCATCTGATGGTAAGTGTCGACCGCCCATTATCAACTGCAACACCAGGGGGGTTCGAGTCGGGTTTCTGGCCTTTTAAAACAGAGTAAGCTCGTTTTTTTAAATATCCCTAAGTCGTATCGGCCCTAATAGTTTCGTATATTTAAGCGAATCTCGTGACTATAGGTGCTGTAAAAGCACACGAAACGTTGGTAATGAAAAAGTCAAAATTAAATGCGATTAAATCCGTAAAATTTGTTTTATTTAATCGTTTGAGCGAGGACGGAAACTCTTCGTAAAACGCATGGTGGTGGACCGCCAAGCAGGCTGATGGTGTGGATAACATCGTGAGTTTTTTCACGGTGTGCCTTGATGGAATTTAGTGACTGGACACATTTTTTTTGGGACATTAGGCGTAAACTAAGTGGTTTACCAGCATCTATCGGAAACTTTATGTTCATCTAGATACACAGTTTTTTTAGGTTAGGGTGACAAACGAGCTCACATTCCACCTGATTGCATAGATTTCTACATCTATCCTTGATTACGAAACAAAATGCAGATGCGTTGTCACCCGTTAGAACTAAGATGGAATGATTAGTTTCCAGTAAAAAGGGTCTCCGGTTCTCTACACTCGCCATACGAAACACAGAAACATTAGGCTACTAATTTACGCTGGTATTCTGTGAGAGCGTGGTCCTTCCACGGTCTAGCCGACCCATTCGTTCTACAACTATACTACTAATATAACTGCAGCATGGCTCTACCACGTATAAGCTTTTTAACTTTTGTAACTATTCAACTATTTAGTTGAATAGTACATAGTTTACAAGTAAGGTGTAAGGATATCTTCACAACATCAAGAAGAAGAAATTAACATAGCATATAAGGCCATCGATATTAAGTATATAGATTATATAGAGAACTATACAATATGTAACGTTATTAACGCACACCCTCAGACACCCCAATTAGTATATTATGTTATAATCATAATACATACACTGAATGTTTAGTTAAACATTTTTATGCACTGATTATTTATCAAATTGATTATACTAATTCCGGAAGAATTTTGTGGTCACAGTACAAATCCACGAACGCAAAGACTTTAACGTGCTTGAAATAAAGTTCATTTTTCTTTATTTTTGTTGAATAAGAGAATTAGTAATAATACAAATAAAACTTAAGTTACGGTCCATTTCAGTTTGTTTTGACTGTACAGATTTAGTGCGACTGTAATTTACGTAGTTTTAATTATTTTTGAGATAAAAAAAATATCTATATTAAAAATGATGGAAATCGATGATCTGAACAAACTACTTTCTCAAGGTGCGTTAATTATGTTACGTGTTGTATGAGGGGAAAAAAAGGAAAAAAAAACTAAAAAGGAAAAAAAGTATATTTAAACATAATAAAAATGGATCGATAATAATCATGCTTAAACAACAAAATATAAGGATAATAATAATGCCAAAAAAACAGGATATATAAGAAAAGTGTTATATAATAAACTAACATAGCATGTAATTGCATGTAGCACATAAGTTGGTAGATCTTAAGTATGTAAGAAAATAAAACATATTTTTAATAATAATAATAAAATATCTTAATATATATAAATTACGTGTCACGTTGTTTGTCCGCGATGGACTACTAAACTACTAAACCGATTTTAATCAAATTTGCACACCGTGTGCAGTTTGGTCCAGCTTGAGAGATAGGACAGTTTTTGTGCCACTGCTTAGGCTTAAATATTTAAGTAATATTAGTAGTATTAGGAGTACATTTATAATAAAATTATAAAAGTTAATAAAATAAAATAAAGCAAAAAAAGGTACGGACTTCGAGTCTGTAGAGTAAAATTATTAAAGCAAAAAAAGGTGTAAGGATATCCCAAGTAGGATTTTCAATCTAGTGCAGACGATACTCATCTGAGATAGGCGGACTATAACTTTGTCTTTAATTTTAATGTCAAAAACATTTTTTAGCAAATTCTCAAAGTCAAGTAATTAAATTGTATAATTTTATATATGCGAATATAGAAAAATTAGCATAATATGTTTTTGTAGGCCATAAAAAACTCCAGCAATATCTGGTCAGCTACTAAATCAAGGATTATCAGAAAATAAGTAGATATTTGGTCACCTTGATAATTAATATGTTTGCAAAATAATTAGTCCTAATACGTTTTTTTTATAGAATAAGGGTGACTAAGAAGCACATCGTCCACCTGATGATAAGTGGATGCTGTGGTCCATAGATATCTACATTTATCCTCGACTAAGAATCAAAACGTAGATGTAGCCATTCTAAAATATTTCAAAAACTTACAATCCATGTCCCAACCAACAAGTTTTTCCATGCCATCAGTGTGGTTTTTGCGCTAACCGTTCTCTTAATAATCGCTCGAAGTAACTTGTTAGTTGTTATCGCTTGGATATAAAATTTAATTTGATAAAAACAAATGAACGCGTGCATGCCCGTAAATACTTTTTATACAATTAAGGGTGACAACCGTAAGAAATTCCGCTTCTCCATATCAACCCGTGTGTTTGTAAGAGGCGACAGAGAGAAACGAAACGGGAGAGGGGGGGCAGGCAGGGTTCCCGATAACAACTAAATTAGTAAAATACTGCGGTTACTAACCCGAAAGTTTTCTACTTGATATTTATTTATTGAATGAAACTATATACACATTTTTTTATCAAGTTTAATTAACTTATTTTAATTTCCATCGTTTCGGGTGCTTTACAGCACCCATGGCCATGGGCGAGGGGGGGTTAGATGGTTGTTAGTTGGTTGAGATGTTTAACGTCCCAATGTCACAGTTAACCCGGTTTTCCTATGTTCGGTTTCGCATATATGGTGGCATTTTCAACCTAACGAGGTTGAAGGCGCGAATCGAATTCTCTTACGACTTGATAACATCTTAATAGTGTATATCGACGATTTGTGCTTCGTATCGGAAACTTGCGAAGGCCTGCAGACTTTGGTAGAGAAATTTGATGCAACATACTGTAAATTTGAGCTTAAAACTAGTGTTACTAAAACTGTAGTGATGGAGATGGATGTCGCAAATCCTTCATCCCTCAATTTTCAGCTGAGGGGAAAGGTTTTGAAGCAGGTAGAGAATAATTAATTAGGTAATTAGGGTATTCAAGTACCTAAGAAGTTTTGTAACAGGTGAAGGCGACCTTGATCAATAACAGAATCGGTGTGACTTTGGCTGCTATTAGGAATGCCTGGCTAGGAATCACGCTGAATTGCGTAGGCAAGTTAAACGGTCCCTACATGTGTTCGAGAATGAAGGGATAAGCGAAACCGATACCAGTTGCGAAGAAATCAAAAGCAGACCAGCAAACATAGTTTATTACTATGTAAACGACACTTTATATGTATGCGCACATTTCCTTCAAAAATTGGCTACATCAGCAGCATCAGCGTACGTACACGTTTTGGCTACAGTATTGAGATGCAGAAGCTATAGTAGCCATAGCCGAAATCGGCAAGTTTAAAAAAATGTTCATAAGTGCGACCGTTCAAACTTTACATATACAAATACATAATATAATCACTCACGCCTGTCAGGCACAGGAGTAGGCAGAGACTACGGACTTCTATTTGGCACAATCCTGACACACTTCTCTCGCCTCCTTTACATCCATATATCTACGCTTACAGGCTCATCTGTTAAGGGTACTTCTAATCTGACCCATTTTCAATAAAACGTTAATTTGGTCGAAAAATCTTCATCTAGGGCGTCCCTTCCCGACTCTGCCGTTCACATTTACAATATAAATTTGCTTTATCACTCTTTCCTCTTTTATACTTTCTACATGAACAAACCACCGAAGCATCCCTTTCTTAATCCTGGTCACAACATCGTCCTGCACACCACATTCTTCTCTTGTCACACAATTTCTCAACCTGTCATTTAGATTCAGCCCTAGCATACTCCTTAATTTCTACATCATTTAATTTACTTTCGTGCTTCTTCTGCCATACCGAACTTTTACTACCATACAATAAAGTAGGGATTAACATAGCATTACGAATCGCTGTACGTGCCTTTTTTGACACATTCTGAATCTTCATAATGGAGTGTAGTGCCCCATTCACTCTATTTCCTGCATTCACTCGTCGTTTTATATCCTTATCATATCTACCGTCCCTGTCAAATACACATTCCAAATGCACGAAATCATCCACTTGCTCAATCATCGAGAAATTATGTTTATAATACTTATGTATGCTGTAATAAAACTTTAACACGACTATTTTAATACATTGAATATTTTTTGAAATTTCAATTGGGTTATACTATATTATCGATACATAAGCCAAACCAAAAAAAATTAGAAACGTTGTCCGTTTGTTTGTCTAGATTTGGATAGGATTTTCGCTGCCTATTGTATAATGTAGAGATTAAACCGTTGGAATAATTATAATTAATCACGTTATCTATCATAGGACGGCTCCGTGGCGCAGTGGCTTAGCAATGAGTTACAGCGCTAAGGGCCGCGGGTTCGAATCCCGCACGGAACAAGAATGGCCTACAATTTTTAAAATTAATTGTTCCGGGTCTGGATGTTTGTCCTTGTGAAATGACAAAAACTTAACTAAAACTTTGAGAGATATGAATATTTTTGTAAACACGTAGAGAATATCTCAAGATAAAACCAAAATGGCTGCCACATAGAGGGGGAGGGGATTAGACCTCAGTGTGTAGTGTATTTTTGTATTAAAATAACTGTATTATAAGTACCTAGATATCGCTAATCCGTCACCGGACACACTGTATATTGTCATGAGATGGAAATGTTACCATTTTTTTCTAAATTTTTAATTTTCTATTTTACCAGTTTGTATTTTAACAATTTTCCTGTCCTCCAATTAGACACAATAGTATAACAATCGAAATGTTCATATATGATTCATGGGATAGGGAAAGTGTTAACGCATGATATGGTTTTATTATACTCGTTTTATGATATAAAACACATATGTATCATCTATATCATCACTATATCATTTTATAGCATTAGGTGACAAACGAGTACACAGTCCACCTGATGGTAATTGGATACTGTAGCCCATAGACATCTATATTTAATTTTTCAAATAAGAATCAAAATGCTAATGCGTTGTCACCCGTGAGGACTAAGATGGAATGCCTCGATTCAAGTAAAAAGGGTCTCCGGTTCTCTACACTCACCATACAAAACAGCAGCATTACGCTGCTATTTTACTTTTTCTAATTCTGTAAGACCGTGATTCTGTCCCGGTTCAGCCGACCCATTCGTGTTTCATTTTGCAGTTAAATTATTTGCCTCCAACTCCATTGTGAATTGTATTTTAGAGTTTATGGAGTTAAGGTCGTCTAATTAGATTAGAATATTGTATTTTGGAGCTTATGGAGTTAAGGTGGTCTAAAAATGCATTTTTCATCAGACCCATACCAACCGATGTTTAAATGGTGAATCTCACCATCATCCTTCACAGTTAGCTACCGTAGATAAATCTTTGTTTCAGAGAGCACGAGGGATCTGCGACAGAAAACATATCGTCGTCGAACTTCAGCACGTCAAGCAAGTATTGCAAGACAACAAGCTTCGGGTCCCGCGCCTACGTCACAGTGACCGAGTGAAACCGGCCACAGTCGAGCGTGTGGCTGCTGTACTACCGTATGTCCGACGAGTCACAGACAACGTTGGCTACATCTTGAAGCGAGCTTCCGTTAAAACATACTACCAGCCGCCGAAGAAGAATGGTTCTTGTCAATTTTTACCATCTGTCAAGAGTAATATTCCTCTACAAGATATAGGAGTGTACAAGTTAGATTGTGAATGTGGTCTCTCTTACATAGTTCAAATAAAAATATCCATAAAAACTCGCGTGAAAAAACATATAGATGACGTGTAGAACCGACGCTCCGGGAAGTCTGCAGTCTGTGAACATGTTCAAGATCGTCCCCACCATTACATCAGGTTTAATAAACCACAAATCCTCGCAAAAGAACACCGTTTCCTACCGAGGATGATACGCAAGGCTATTATAATTTAAAAAAAATCCTAATTTTGATAGAGAAGATGGATGGGTGCTGCCATCTGCTTGGAATCCTATAATTAACAAAATTAAACCCAAACCCAACCATACCTCTGCAAGACTTCAAGATACTGTAAGTTGGTTCTGCGGAGATCGAACTTGTAATTAATATTAAAAAAAACTGTAGGTAGCCGGGCTAACTATGACATTGGGACGTCAAACATCTCGTTTCCCCCGTGACTGTGGGTGCTGCAAAGCACCCGAAACGTCCGGAATTTAATAAAATTTTGCTAGCAGTTTTTTTTCGTTTTATTTTCTCTTTTTGTAAAATAAATTAATATATGCTTTTGTTTGAGTAAATAAGCTTTTAAGCTATTGCATAGCTTTTATCGCGAGCTTTGAGCGCGGTGACCGAATCAAGAAATTCCGTAAAGAAAAAACCTAAGACCCGAAAACCTAACATCGTCTAACGTCATGTTACGTTCGGCAAACTTCGGCACGGTGTTTGTGTGCGTGCTACTAGACGTATGTGTGTAGACTGCTGTGTAGTTGCATTGTATTGTAAGATAATAAAAATATTTTAAGGTTAATATAGTTTATTGCAAGAAGCATATTCTTTGGATTTATATGAGTCATCGTCATGCTAGCAACTTTCGTGAATTTAGAGTATTTAATAAACACAGACTTTATAGAAAATTGTCGTTTGTCTGAAGAACTCGTTAATTACTATAAACCTATAGTTTTAATGATAAAAATTCCTGAATAACCTACCTACCTATAAAATTTTTTTAAACAATATTAACTTCTCATTAATTCAATAAAAGAAAAAAATTGTTTTCTTATCGGTCACCACGCTCAAAAAGTGTAACTTGAATGAAAAAAAATACTGCATAAATAAAATAAATAAATAATTATAAATGCATAAGTTGATAAAAATGATATGCAATAGCTTTACCGCGGCAGTCCCAGTGCCACACGTATTTTTTTATTAATAGATTATATTAATATATATATATACATAGATACATACCTCTATTCCTGTGCCTCATAAGTTCATTAAATATAACATCAGAATAATTTTAAACATTAAATCTGAGCTAACACCGTATGCTCAGTGTTAATTTACTCGTATTATAGTTATTTGGCATTTGTTGTAATGTAAAGCTGGAATATTTTCTAGACATGTAAATGTCTAGAACTTGTAAATGAAATTGTATACTTGGGAGTGCTTTCAGCCGGGATGGAAGATGTGATTTAGATGTGGACAGGCGTGTCGCTGCCGGAAACAAAGTCAATGGTGCCCTGAATGCGTTTGTAAAAAGGCAAGGCGTAGTGAAGAGTGCACGCTTTGCAATACATAACGCAGTGCTGGTACCGACTTTGTTATATGGCAGCGAAACCTGGGTATGCCAGGAGAAGCATAAAGGCAAGTTGAATGCAGTGGAGATGCGATCTCTTCGTAAAATGTGCGGCGTTACCATAGCCCACCGAAAGTGAAACGAAGAGATTCGCAATATGGCAATATTGAAAGATGACCTTATCACAAAAATTGATAGGGGCGTACCCCGATGGTTTGGGCACGTTGAGCGAATGAGTGAAGACCGAATAGTGAAGAAAATATACAGCGCGAAAGTAAATATTAAAAGGTGTCGAGGTAGACCGAGATAACTTTCGAAGACCATGTGAGCAAATTACTCGAAGAGGGGAAGGTAGAGTACTCGGATACCTAGACGTGCATGTATGAAGAAGATAACGAACCTGAAAGAAGCGAAAGAGATGTGTGAGGATCGTGACACTTGGCGATCTGTTCTCTCTGGCTACCCCGTTAGGGATTGTGCGTGTATATTTTCGGCAAACATTGATTACCAATATTTATTACCTGCGATTGTTAAAAATCTAATTACCAATGGGATTTTGAATGAGAAGAGTCAAGTCTTCTTGATATCACTGTTTTCCTGAAAATCTAGGAACCAACAAGCATACTTAGTTCTGCAGCATATGCTGTAACATGATTAGAAGCCTTACTTGTGTTGAAACTGTTACATTATCTAGGTACTTTAGTTATTTCCATAGCTTAATGTCGTATGGAATCTTGATGTAGGGTAACATTGAAACTTTTTTACTAGTAAAGAGCCATAAGAGTAATTTATCACCTTAATCCAAAGGATTCTAATAGAGGAAAAAATTAAAGAAATATATATGTCAGAAATAAATTAAGACGTATTTCTTAAAATTAAAATACAAGTGTGAGAGCAGTCGTTCGAATTACTCTCAATTAATCGTTATCAGCAATAAAACAACGAACTGTTATGCACATTAAATACATAGCAGTTACAATTCGACCATACCGTAACTATGTCCCGGTCATAAGTGTGACGTGATAGACGTAATTACATGTTAATCATCATCATCATCATTACAGCCCTTCACAAGTCCACTGCTGAACATAGGCCTCCCCCCCAAGTAATGCCACAAAGCACAGTCCTGAGCCACCTCCATCTATCGTCTTCCTGCATGTCTTACAAGGTCGTCACTCCATCTAGTGGTGGGGGGTCGCCCTACACTTCGTCTACCGGTACGAGGCTGCCACTCAAGAACTCTTTTCCCCAACGGTTGTCGGTTTTTGAAATATTGTTTGGTTTATTTATTTTTAATTTATTTATCTAGTTAATATAAAATATAACAATGTAGGGAGGATGGCACTAGATGGAGTGATGACCTGGTAAGGACATGAAAGAAGTCGATGGATGTAGGTGGCTCAGGACCGTTCTTTGCGGTATTCCTTGTTGGAGGCCTTTTGAAGGAAGGGAGGCATTTTGTTCAGGCAATCATATTAAGACCTCCTTACATCCGTTATAATAAATTCGTTAATATTTTCATTAATTACAATCTATCAAGGCATGGATGAACAAAGTCTTCCACCCTTATCTATTATAAAGGAATAATAGAGATAGCCACAAGAACAGCAGCGTACACACCGTCTCCGCATATATTATTCGAATAAAATAGTAAAAGTGCAGAAAAAGAAAAACTTTTGTGAAAAAAGTGTATATAGTGACCTGTGGATTATGTGACATTGTTTGTGACTCCATACAATTAGATATTATGGTGGATTTTGTAGTAAATAGTGTAAGACTAGATCTTCGTTGTATAAATAGGTATTAAAAATATTAAACGCAAAAACTTTCTTAATAAGGTCCTACGTGATAAAAAATTAACAGTGATTAACAGTGTTTAGTGGAAGAGAGATTATTTTTAAATTCAAGAATCGTAACGGAAACTTTCTTGTTTACTAAGCGGCTCATTTATGAAACGATACAATGAACTTTGGAACAGATCGCTCGTGAGTCAAACATCAATCGTGAATAAGACTACAAAATTTAATTGCATCTGCATTACTATCGTGGTGTATTGGTTTTGAGAACCTACTTGGAACGCTCTGTACCAGAGTTCTAATCCTCAACATATATCATATAATTTTAATTAATACAAGAATACATATATAAAAGAGTAAAATATATGACATAAATATGGCATCCTCGTCGAAAAAAATGCTTTATGTGCCAAATGTAATGTTATTATAGAAAATAATGAATATCTAATATGCACTTTATGTAAGAAAAAAAGTGTGAACGTGTCAGCAAAAAGGTTTTATCTAATGAGCAAAAGTAGCAAAAGCTCATGGAAATGTAAATCATGCTTAAATAATAAGAATAAGCTAGTAAATAATAAGAATAAGCTAGTAGACGATTCACCGGTCTCTTTGAATTTGGTAAAATATGATAAAACATAAATAATTGAACAAAATATAACAGTAAGAAAACAAAACTTTTGTAATAATCGATCAACGGACAACTGTACAGTAGAAGATATTGATGACATTAACAGTTCTATCCCTAACGAAACTCTTCATAGCCTACCCAACATGTCATTTATGGATAACTCAACCATAACTGAAATGAAATGCGAAATAGAATAAATATTCTATTTCGCATTTCATTTCAGTTATGGTCTTTAAATAAAGATACAACTGGAAAGTGCACACGCAGAAATTGCCGAACTTAACATTGAAACAACAAATTTAAAAAAAATTATCGCGGACAATAAAAAACAAAAGGGTGTTTATGTCAAACTTTTGAATGTAAATACACCCAAGAAGGGCACTCCCAAAAAAACGTTCAAATATTATTTTAAATAAAAAAGAAGCCGGATTATGATGTTGTTACTGAATCGCCCACCACGCCCGTTTCCGAATTTAAGAATCAGAGTGCTACGAAATGCTTACAAGAGAAGTTGAAAAATGAGACTTTAAATGTTAAGGACATTAAACAAGATACATCAAAAATCGGAAACAATGAACAAAAGATTTGTAACGAAGATATAAAAAAAATATCACCAATCACCGTACAACGCAACATAAGCAAAAAATTAACAAATAGTGAAAAAAATAAAATATATATCCTTGGCGATGAACAGGCACGAAGACTATCGCTAGAAATTAGAGATTCACGGATAAACACGTGAAGCGATAACTATGATGTGTTATCTATAATTAAGCCTAACGCGACGTCTTCAGATATTTTAGCATATTGTAACATCTTAAAAAATGGGTTGAGTAGCAACGACAGAGTTATAATTATAATGGGACAGAATGAAACAAACCCATTTAAACTGTCTAGTGAGGTAAGCGTAGCTTTAGAGAAATTAAAATTTGTGCGAGTATTCGTTTTAGAGACTTTAAAAAATAATTATCTAAAAGAAAAATCTCTGAATAATCATATGTACTGTGTTACTCGGTTATATCAAAATTGTAAATTTTTAAGACTTCATGGTAATATTAATAGAGAAAAAATAATAAACTTTCACATTGACTCCGAAGATTACGATAAAAAATGTATAGTTAGTAAACATAAACTTAATTCAAATAGTATAAATTACTTTAAAACAAATAAAGTCTTTAAAAAATCTTACACAAATCTGCCATACGAATTCAAAAAAGGTACAATTCCATATTTATTTAAATAACAATTAAAAAAACAAGAAACACATATTCACATTGACCTTGCCACAGCTAGTAAGAAACAACCTTTAAAAGGTACGATACCCTATTATTTTAAGCCACAGAATAAAAGTGTACAGTCAACAAATAATTTTTTTCGTGAACAAATCTAAATTGAATATATTACATCAGAACATTGCAGGACTTTTCAGCAAAATTGATTCTTTGGAAATAGTATTGGATCAATTAAAAACAACAAAAATAGATGTAGACATAATATGTTTAAGTGAAACTTTTATTAAAAAAGGAACATTATTTCCATTAATAACTTTAAACTAGCCGCAAGCTTTTCACGTTCTAATGAAAAAAGAGGTGGTAGTTGTATTTTTGTTAAGAAAGGGATTAAATTTAAATCAATTGTGATAACAAACGAATTAGGCTGTGAGTATTGTTTTGAATGTTGTGGAATTAAATTAAGTCAATTAAATATGATTATTATTTGCATATATAGAATACCTAAACCTGAAACATTGCCAGCATTTTTTGAAAAACTTAATATATTATTACAAAAACTGACTAATAAAAAAAGGGAGTACTAAATTAGTATTAACGGGTGATTGAAATATAGATATATTAAAACAGACTAAACCAACAGTTTAATTAACAAGTATATTAAATAATCATAATATTGACTTTCACATAAGAATACCTACTAGAAATAAAGCGTGTATTGATCATATTGCTAGCAACATAACACAAGCTGATTCGAGCATTCATTTTCTGGGTTTGTCAGATAATGAAACAGCGCAGACCCTCAGTGTAAATATGTCTGAAAAACATATAACTACATACTGGTTTGAATATAGAAAAGATTATTGTCAAAGTAATATAATTAAGTTTAATAATTGCATGAGGGCATTATCCTGGTCTGACATATATACAATAGAAGATATTGACGTAGCTTTTGACCACTTTCATGATCTATTTTTAGTTTTTTATAACTTGTGCTTTCCAAACATTAGAATAAAAATAGTAAACACAAATATGAGAGCGCGGTGGATTACTAAAGGGATAAAAAAGGCAACAATCACAAAAAGAAATCTGTATTTAAAATATATTCATGGCAATGCTAATAAAAATCTAAATAAACAAAAATACAATGCTTATAGTCGCATATTGAAAACATGTATCCACACTGCCAGAAAAAATGTAAATAATAAATATATAGGCAACAATTCTAATAAATGCAAAGCAACTTGGGATGTTATCAAAAACAATATAGTGTGTAAACCACACTCTCAGGGCGTAGAGACTATAAAATATAGAAAAAATTGTATTCGTACAATATCATTTTTAGGCATACGTCGAGTTTTAGCAGGAGTATGATAAGAGATTTCAGGTTCAATAGCCTCGATTTCAACATGCTGTTCATCTTTCGACATGTGAATTACTAGCTCAGCAGGCGCGAGAAGCTGGTGCCGAAATCTATCAATCTATCAAAATCGCAACAGTCTTCTTCCCCCGAGTCACCATCAGAAATTTCACCGTTACATGGTGGATCTATATAAACATATCTATCGTCTATACCTTGAATGTCTTCCACCTCCTCCAAAGCTTCGAGGGCATCAGCTATTTTAGTAGTGGAAAGCAATCGACGAGACCTGCAAAACGCCAAATTTAAGTAATTTATATGCCCATGGGGTCGATAGCGACCCACTAACATATTTTCTACATTAACTTGTTAAATAAATATGATTATCATAATATTTTATCAAAAAAGTCTAGAAGTATTCTAAAGTTACATATACATATATAAGTTATGTAAAACAAAGTTTATATAAAAAATACTTACATTTTTGCTAGTGCGAATGAACAATTTTATTGCGAAAAAAACTCAACTGAATTTTAACTTTCCATCTGTCAAATTTGACACTCTTGTTGGAGTACGGATGACGCGTATGTATGAAGTAGTACTTTAGATAAGCAGAAGATGGCACTAGACACAAATAATTTATTACCGTTTTCTTTCGCAAAGCATTTTTATCGAAGTAAGTAGAATGGGTCGTTAACAGCCTCCTGGGCATATATGGGATATGGTTCATGAGGATAGTTACATCTGTAAAGGACCAGCTTAATTACCTAATCTATCCGATCGATTTGATCGGCTATTCACTCTCAATGTATGTAGTCTGTGGATTCTATAGGTTTATTATATTTACTTTCACTCACTATCACTCTTCTTGCGTCCTCATCTGCTGTTCGGCGGCAACGAAATTAAATCTTTGTTTTGATTGTTTATCTAAAATCAGTTTATGTAAGACTTTTACTTTATAATACAATTAATTACTCTAAAATAACTGAGCTGCGCATAATCTTATTGCTAGTTCGAAGTTGAAAAGGTATGTAATGTTATATTTCCATTATGTTTATGAACCGAACCTCTGCTGGCTTGCGCCTGTGTTTTATATTTAAGATATAACATAATGATCTTTTATGAAGAGAAAGGAGAAAGGGGAATGAAAGTGAACACAAGTAAAACGAAAGTGATGGTTTTTGAAAGAGAAGAAAGCAAAACGGTATGTGAAATAAGAATAGAAGGAGAGTTAATTGAGCAAGTGGATGAGTTTGTGTATTTGGGATGTGTATTTAGCAGGGATATTGATATGCATTTATATATATGATAGATGATATTTGATATGCATGGTTTCAGAATCCATAATACAGAATATAGATAGTGTCCCACATAAAGTCAGATTTAATGTATAAAAAAATTGTTATTGATGTAATGAAAAAAAATTATTGGGACGGGTTCTAGACAATATTTCGACTTTGACACAAGCCACGTTAATGGTGCTATACATCAAATTAATTTGATTGGGCTAGTAGTTGAGAAGTATTTACAAATTCGTCTTCATTATATATCAAAAAAGAGAAAATTTGCAAATATGTGTAAATTCCAAAAGGCAAATGTATCGTAAACTTGTACAAGTTAGTGGAATGTAATTTTAAATAATTAATACCTACTTAATAAATTTTATTCTTTTATTAATCTGTTTTTCTTTTCTAAAGAAGAAACCTACTCCTAACCTATACGCAAATATATTTATATTATATATTATTCGATTTTAATTCATTATTCATTATTAAGTATTTTCTGAGACTTAACTAATAGACCACAGCATAAAATATTTTTCCCATTAACTCGGGTAACAGTTGAGCAGCTGGTAACACAACTGACAATAGTCAAGTGACGATGTCTTACGCACACTACAATAATGAGTTGTCGCATTCACGGAGCTATTGTTCTTAGATAGCGCGGTATCTAGTCGAGCGCAGCGAGACCAATCATTCATCTATGATCTTAATCTTAACCCAAAGCAGAAGATGCGAGTAAAACTTGCTGCACAAGTTTTGAGCCATACCGTGGTAGCAGGAATTTATGCAAAAATAGCAGATAGTATGAATGGAGAAAATAAATTTTATTTATTTTATTTATTTATTTATTTGTCAGAATAAGGTAATACATAATGGTCTTAAATCTAATACAGAAGTTCACTTATTCTGCCTCTTTTATAGGCGTACAAATATTAAATCGTCTTAATTTAATTTCGACATAAAATTTTAATACAAAACTATAAAATATTAATTATGGATAAATGTTATACAAATTGCATTGAGTTACAATACCTATAGAGTCACAAACAGACAAATAAAATGTCCGCGCCAAAACTCGGCGCACGCTGCGAAGTGCGCAGAGTTTTTGTTTAGTTGTAAGGCGACCACAATCCTCGTACAACGTCCGCGATGCCAAAGTGTTCGGTGATTTCCTGCCCAAATAACAGCAGACACGTGCGAAAAAAAGGATGGTGTTTCATATTTTAGGTAAGTATCATACCAAATTTACGTATTTATGTATCCACAGTGCATGTTTTCATTTAAATTTCAATAATTTTCATTTGATTAGCATACTAAAACACTCACCGCTGACCGCGCGGCGCCTAGATAACGTTTCTCTTTCACACGTTAGACAAATATGCAAGAGTAAAAGAGAAACAAATAGTCACGCGTACGAGAGTGACTCGCAAATTATGTTCTAACGGTTCTATGGAGTGGATTGATACAATAAATATTTTTACAGATTTTAAACTTAATGTACTAATATTACAATGTTGTTAAATGTTTTATTTTTTAGTTTTCCGTACAAAATGTAGGTCGAAAGAGTTTTATTATTTTAAAGTATAATTACAATATGTTTTTTTTTTGTTTTTAGTTTTCCTCGAAACCCCATAAGATGCTCTGAATGGACAGTTATTATAGCAAAAGCCCGAAATGAATTAAACTACAAGCCATATAAAGGGTCGGTTGTATGCTCTAATCACTTTCCTGCTTCAGACATTTATACAACAACGAAAGGTTTCAGTAGGCTTAACAAAAATGCAAAACCCATTTTACATGTAAGAACTTATTCCTTTTTAATGCTTACAATGTAATATTTTATTATAACTTTCGATTTTGTATTCTTAAAATGCGTGCATTATTCAAAAATTGCTTATTTTACGTCTTGCAGATAAATGTATGATCTATGATTTCTATTACAGCTGAATAAAAAACAACTTAGAAGTTACGATAGTTCAGATCAAGACAACACTCACGTAAACTTAGATCACGACAACAATCAGCAAACAATTAAACAAAATGAAGATAGCATTGAATTGTCTTTTGATGTAAGTTAAAAATAAATAATTGCCGTAAATAAAGTACGTATAATAAAATATAAAGGCAAAATTAATTCCTATTTATTTATTCCAGATTGATAATGAATTTGGGAACGATGAAGAAATATGCCAACAAACTAACGTTGTATGCTTGCAGGTAGTGAATTTACGTCATAAAATTGTATGATTTTAAAAAATATTTCGTTATTATCATTTTTTTATTTGCTTCAGGAGGAAAATTCAAGAAAAATCGAACAGAGCCCTTCTACGTCTATAAGTATTGGGTCTATTTTAGACACTCCCAGAAAAACTGTTATAAAGAGAAAGCTGAATTTATGCGAAAAAAATGATTTTAAACAAAAACAGACAGATCAATAGACTACAAAAACAAAATAAAAGACTTATTAAAAAGAACACAACTTTAAAAAATGCCTTGAAAGTATTAAAAAGTAGGAAAGGCATTGACCAGTCGTTGTTTTCTGAATTATCTCAAAATTTAGAAGTTACCGAAATGTTCAATGCCTTATACATAAAAAATGTAAAGAAAAAGAAGAGGCCATTCAAAAAATATCCGCCTGCTGTTAGGAAATTCGCACTTACGTTCCACTTTTACTCGCCGGCAGCCTATAAGTATGTAAGGCGTCTCTATAACACATGTTTGCCTCATCCAAACACGCTATGTAACTGGTATAAGAGTGTTAACGCAGAACCAGGTTTTACAGTGGAATCATTTGATAGATTGAAGGAAAAATCCAACAATTCAGACAAAGAGTATATTTGCGCCCTAGTAGCAGATGAGATGTCAATAAGGCAACAGAAAATATGGACGGGGAAACGATACGAAGGACTAGTGGATATGGGTACAGGATCTTTTTTTTTTTTTTTTTATAGAAGAGGGGGCAAACGAGCATGTGGCTCACCTGATGTTAAGTGACTACCGCCGCCCATGATCAACCGCAACACCAAGGGAATTGCAGGTGCGTTGCCGGCCCTTTAGAAAGGAGTAAGCTCTTTTCTTGAAGGTCCCCAGGTCGTATCGGTCCGGAAAAATCACCGGTGGTAAATTATTCCACAGAGAGGTTGTACGCGGAAGAAAACTCCTTTTGAAACGTACAGTGGTGGACCGCCAAGCATCCAGATGGTGTGGATGGTATCGGGACGTTTGCCGTGTAGTGCGTTCACGAAATTTGGCGGCTGGGATTAATCCGAACAATTCCTCAGAGCACTCCCCGTGATAGATGCGATAAAATACGCAAAGAGATGCAACATCTCTTCGCAGCGCCAGTGAATCGAGCCGATCGGAAAGCACTCGGTCGTCGACGATTCGAGCCGCTCTGCGCTGGATGCGGTCAAGTGGAAGGAGCTGGTACTGGGGAGCCCCAGCCCAGAGATGGGAACAGTATTCCATGAGCGGCCGAACCTGCGCCTTGTAAAGTTGCAGGCGGTGTGCCGGCATGAAATACTGTCCCGCTCTGCTGAGCACGCCAAGCTTTTTAGAGGCCAATTTGGCCTTCCCTTCCAAGTGACCACGAAACTGCACGTCACTCGATATGTCGACGCCGAGGATTCCGATACTGGCTGAGGCAACAAGGGGAGTGCCTTGAAACTGAGGGGATACGACAAAGGGGTTCTTTTTAGCGGTTAACGCGCAAACTTGTGTCTTCTGGGGGTTAAACTGGACTAGATTTAGTCGCCCCCAATCCGAGACTCTGTCCAGCAGAGACTCGACTTCGACTCGATCTGAAGAATCTGAAGTTATAGCTAGTCAAGTATACGTCATAATGTTGGTAGCTATTAACGATTCATTCAAAATTCCATTGGGCTATTTTTTTATAACAAGCTTAACAGCAGAAATGAAGGCTAACTTAATAAACATTGCACTGCGAAAATGTCATCAAGTTAAAATGAAAGTAGTTTCATTGACTTTCGATGGTTGTAAGACAAATATTGCAACAATGAAAATTTTAGGCTGCAACTTAAATAATAAGGAATCCATGAAAACCTTTTTTTAAACACCCTTCCGCCGATCACAATGTAGCGGTATTCCTAGATGCATGTCATATGGTCAAACTCATGAGGAACGTGTTTGAATCTAAAAAAATTATAAAAAATGGGGAACACGAAGCCATCAAATGGAAGTACGTCACCGAGCTTCACAAATTGCAGGAGGAAAAACAGCTGCACTTATCAAATAAATTGACGCACAGACATATAGCCTTCAAGAACGAGATCATGAAGGTTAAATTAGCTACACAACTTCTAAGCCGCAGTGTAGCTAAATCTATACAATTTTGTAAAAATGACTTAGCTATAGCAACATTCGATGGATCTCATCCGACGTCAGACTTCATTATGACCATCAACAACATTTTTGACATTCTGAACACACGAAACCTACAAAATTATGGTTACAAAAAGCCTTTGAGCTTAACAAACGCTGATGAAATTCTTTCATTTATAGATCATGCCAAAGAATATCTGTTATCTCTAAATATTGACATTTTGCGAAAACGAACCATTAAAAAAAACAACGAAACAAGAACTGTGCATACCACAGAAAACGTACCGTTGTGGAAATCCCAATCAGGGACTGGAGCTCTGGGCTTGGTTATATGCCTTGAAAGCTTAAAACACTTATTTACAACACTGGTTAAGACATCAGTTTTGTCGTTTCTTTTGACATATAAAACTAGCCAAGACCATATTGAATTGTTTTTTGGTGATCTGAGAAGCCAAGGAGGCTATAACAACAACCCCAATTCTCGCCATGTAAAATCCGCTTACAAAAAAATGTTAACCCATCTGGAACTGAGTTCTAAATTTTCCGGAAATGCTATACCACTTGAAAATATTCCCATATTGAGTGGCGACAACACTCTTCACAATTTAAATAATACAACAATTGGCTATCGTCATGAAATTGAAAACGAAAATGACGATACTCAAATTATTTCAATCCATGAGTCTGAAACGTATAGTAATTGTGACATATTGTCGCAACAGCTTGACGAATCTGAATCTGAGTCCGAATACATTGATCAAATTGTGGGGTATATTTCTGGGAACGTTGTACGCCACATTTTAAAAAAGGTTAAGTGCGAAGTTTGTTGCAACTCTTTGATGGCTAAAGAAAAAATGACATTCCACAACTTGATTGATATCAAAAACATGGGAGGATTATTTTATTCGTCCAAAGGTGTGTTTAATTTATGCAAAAAAACCGAGCACACTATAAGACATTGTCAACGTTGTGGACTTAAGTTGAACCCACAAAAAATTATTTCTGCAGTTCTGAAATCATTCGTAGGTGCAATAGTTATGGAAGATCTAATTGAACATGCATTTGAATTTACAAACCATAGAACCATTTTAATGAGGGCAGTCATTGATCGGTACATAAACATTAGAATTCATTACATTGCAAAGAAATGTACTGAAAAAATTAAAAATCAAAGTAAAAGGCAACGTTACAATAAATTAACATTGTTTCAAGGTAATTAGGTTAGGTTAAGTTTTAGTTGTAAGTTATTAAAAGTAAGTAAGTAATATAACGCTTATACCTAATATTAATTTTGTTTTATTTTAAATTATCAGCGACCCGCGTGATCCCGTGTTTCCCGGTATAAAAAGTAGGTAGCATAAGTGATAATTTAGGGTATAAGCTATTTACATTTTCATCCGAATCCGTCGATCTGTTAGAGCACGAACAAAATACAAACATACACACTAAAACGTACATTTTAATACTTAGCATTTTAGTACCTAATTCACAAACCTTAGTGGTTTACTAGTGCTATTAATACTATTAATTATTACACCAATTTTTTTTTCATTTACTTATCATATAAAAAATCTTATAAAATGTGTTGTAAGATTTTTTAATATGATAAGTAAATTAAAAAGAAATTGGTGTAATAATTTTTGAAATCAGTTGTTTAGTTCTCCTAGGTACATATAAACTCACAAACTCATATTTCACAATTATTATAAACTCCTAATAATATTAGTATAAATAGCGTCTCCACTGATGCCTTGTTCCCTGCTCGTACGCAAGCCCTTGAGTGAATGATGATGACATTGCATACGAGCGACTTTGAACATTATACAAGCAGGTTAACGTCTAAATTCGAGCAAATGTCATTTTGAACTATATAATATCAAAATATATAGGTATATGGAACGGCGCTCGGACATTTTTTGAGTATTGTCAGTTAGAGATTGTGACTCTATAGGTATTGTAACTCAATGACAAATTGTCATAAATATGTCAAAGAGAAAATCAGTAATAATACATGTCATCGTCAAATTGCTATATATGTCACATATATTTACTATTATAATTATCTTAATTAAATAATAATTTTACAAACAAAATTAGTTGTTGAAATATTCAGAAAGACTATAGAAACACTTGCTGAGAAGCCATTCTATCAACTTTCGTTTAAACGTTTGACTTGTTTCATTCTTTATTGTGTCTGGCAGACGATTGTATACACGGACTGCCATGTAGAATGCATTCCTGCCCTTAAAAAAGATCATCTTAATCATAGATGAATGATTGGTCTCGCTGCGCTCGACTAGATACCGCCGCCGTACTTGACATATGCGGCAACAAATACTACGCCGAAGTCGGCGTACCCGAGCCAGTCGCACTCCAAGCTGTCTGTGACGTGCACGTGTTGAATGTTTTATTAAATTTTGGGCATAATCCGAAGTAAAATGCCAGTATGCGTAGTGAAACTGTGTAAAAATAATACTACAAGAAATAAGAAAGACACTGGGATCACATATCATCAGTAAGTATCGTATAATTTCGAAATTTCAACATAAAATAACATGAACCCTAAACGCCATTCAGTGTTGCCGCGTATACAAGAGTCAAGTTCCCCGTGGTTGAGATTTTCGTATGTGAATTTATTGTTTTTGTATTTTAATAAATAACATATTTCATTTATCTAACCCAGTTATTGTATAGTTAACCTAGTTCTATAAATTATTTAGGGCCGGTTGTTCAATCCTCAGATAAAAAGTCTGTCGTTAAATAACTACTACCACTACCTGGGTTTGGGTGGGATACTCTGGTTACTGTAAAAAATTAAAGCGCGTGGGTATTATTAGGTTCAGCACGTGGTAGTTTTTTTTTTGTAATCTGACCTAGTTCACAAAACTAACCTTTGAGATGAAATTTGGGTGAGTTGTTGTGCGCACGCCGGGGAAGATTTATAAATTAAATAATTTGGTCAAGCGTGTGTTTCCCTACAAAATGTTACCAAATTCAGTTCAGTGGTTGAGTTGTGAAAACGTTACAGACAGAATTGCTTTTATAATGATTAAGTATATGTGTAATGCAGTCATTATTCATCACCATCATCTGCCTAGCCTTTTCCCAACCATGTTGGGGTCGGCTTCCAATCTAACCGGATGCAGCTGAATACCAGTATTTTACATGGAGCGACTGCCTATCTGACCTCCACAACCCAGTTACTGGGTAATACGATACCCCTTTGGTAAGACTGGTTGTCAGACTTTCGGGCTTCTGACGACCCGTAACGACTGTCAAAGATCCACGAATGCAGTCATTATTATCATCGTATTATGTTTGCTTGGTACAGATTTCCTGCTGATCCTGTCATTTGTGACCGTTGGACTGCTAAAGTACGACTTAGTCGAGAAGAAAGTTGGTGGAACCCAAGAGAACGCAGTGTTATATGTTCCAATCATTTCAATGAGAGCGACTTGTACTTTACAAAAGGTGGTTTAAAAAGATTGTGTAAGGGAGCTGTACCACAGAACGCATTGTTTTTATCTTCGACACTACCGGACAACATTTCTCACAAAAGTACGGTGACTGCAGAACCAAGCACTGCTCCAGTTGTCAATTCTAACAACAGTGCAGTAACTGCAGAACCAAGCACATCAGCTCCGGTTGTCAATTCTAACAGCAGTGTGCTAAGTGTAGAACCTAGCACATCAGTTTCAGATGTCGAAGGAATCATTCTAACTACTGGTAATGAAACTCCGCCACTAGATAACTTTCCCGACATTGATTATATTTTTGATACACCGAGAAATATAAAGCTTAAAAAAGAGCTTCACAAGAAAACTATTTTACAGTCAAAACATGGGAGAATAATTAAAACCTTGCGTGAAAAGACTCGTCGATTAAAAAAAGCTAACTGTAATTTAAAAAGTATCATGAAATCTTTAAAGTAAGAACGGTTCATTGATAATGATATATATAATATTCTCAGTAAAAATGTTGTCGCAGTAGATTTGTTCAATAACATATATAAGAAGCATAAAAATGAAAAGAAAATCTTGCCGAAATATACTAACGAACTCAAGAAATTCTGTTTAACTTTAAACTTTTACTCTCCATCTGCATATAATTACGTGAGAAGTAAATTTGGCACATGTTTGCCACATGCCAAAACATTAGGCAAATGGTATCGCAACATCGATGGTGTTCCAGGTTTTACTGAAGAAGCGTTCATGTTATTAAAACTAAAAGCTGATAAAGGCAATGTTATTTGCGTGCTGATAGCTGATGAAATGGCTTTACGCCAATAAAGTATGTGGGACCGCAATCAAAATCACGGTTATGTTGATATGGGTACTGGTGTAAATAACACTTCTGTATTAGCATCAGAGGCATATGTGTTCCTATTGGTTTGCTTAACTGAGCACTGGAAACTGCTGTAGGGTACTTTTTAGTGCATGGCCTAACAGGATCCCAAAAAGCGAACTTAATATCGCTATGTTTAAGTAAATGCCATGAAGTAAGTGTACGTGTCGTATCAATTACGTTCGATGGACATCCTTCGAATATCTCCGCGATGGAAATATTAGGTTGTCGAATAAAGGATTCCAATAATTTGAAGACTACGTTAAAACATTTTTTTCAAATGACGAAGTGGCTGTTTTCCTTAATCCTGTTCATATGTTTAAATTGATCAGAAATCATTTCGAAAGTAAAAAGACTTTTCTAGGTGAAGAAGAAAATGAAATTGATTGGAGTTTTCTAAAAAAACTAAACGAGTTGCAAGATAAAGAAGGCCTTCATTTAGCTAATAAAATAACGAAACGTCATTTAGAGTTTCGTAATAATGTAATAAAAGTAAAGTTTGCTTCCCAATTGTTAAGCAGAAGCGTTGCAATCGCTCTGAAATTCTGTAGAGAAGATTTATATTTACCCGAATTCAAAAGGATTGAAGCAACAGAGAAGTTCATTTTATTATGCATAATTTATTTGATATATTCAATGCCAGAGATTTGAAACAACATGGATTTAGTCATCCCATATATAATGGAAATAAAGATAATAAATATCCTTAATTATTTAGAACATGCGAAACAATATATTATAAACTTAAATATAAAATCCTCCAGAAAACGTTCTTTTAAAGAACACAACCAGCAAAAGAAAATTATTATTAAAAGCTTTAAGCCTGTATTAAGTACTCAAGCAAATACTGGATTTTTAGGAATGTTAGTGTGTATTGAAAGTCTGAAATACATAACTAATATCTTAGATAAGGGTTTATTAAAATTCATTTCATCCTACAAGTTGACTCAGGATCATATTGAATTATTGTTTGGTGCAATCAGAATGCATGGCGGTCTCAATGATAATCCGAATACTAAACAATTTAAAGGCATATATAGAAAACTATTGTGTCACTTAGAATTGAAAACAAGCAATACAGGAAATTGCATCCCACTACAAAATATTGCTGTTTTAAATTGCTCCTCAGCGCTTAAATGTATAAATAAAACTACCATGTGTGAACGTTTTGAAGAAGAGGATTCAGTATTGTTGACTGCACTAGAAACGGTTAAAGATGAATTTGACGAGATCACAAAATTCTTGGATGTACCATATATGTCGAATTTTAAAAATCATGTTATTGGTTATATAGCCGGTTTTGTTGTCCAGTTCTTGACAAAAAAATTGAAATGCATTCATTGTATTGATAATTTAACTGCAAATAATCGTAGTTGGTTTCATAAATTTGTGACATTAAAAGACGGAGATGGATTATCATATGCCTCTGAAGATGTATATTTGATATGCATGGTTTCAGAATCCATAATACAGAATATAGATAAAGTGTCCCACATAAAGTCAGATTTAATGTATAAAAAAATTGTTATTGGTGTAATGAAAAAAATTATTGGGACGGGTTCTAGACAATATTTCGACTTTGACACAAGCGACGTTAATGGTGCTATACATTAAATTAATTTGATTCGGCTAGTAGTTGAGAAGTATTTACAAATTCGTCTTCATTATATATCAAAAAGAGAAAATTTGCAAATATGTGTAAATTCCAAAAGGCAAATGTATCGTAAACTCGTACAAGTTAGTGGAATGTAATTTTTAAAAAAATTCATTGAAGCGCGTAACAATATAGTTGTTTAGCATGTTTATAACTCTTAGTATATTTGTGTAGAATGTCGTTTTGATAACAAGTAATGTAAACAACTTTTATTATATTAAGAAAAATCGACCAATCACAGCGCGTCTTATTGTAGAACTCTCTAGAAGTTTTTTAATTAACTGCGTAATAGTTCATACCAAAAATAATGAAAATAATTCTATGTCCAAGAGTTATAAATATGATATTGAATTAGCATATGGCTTATAGATTAAGGAAGTGTAGGAATATTTTGTATAACTAAACGCATTTCGTAGTTATAGAAAAATCAAAGAATTAATGTACCCAAATATTATGAAAATTTGGGACATTTCGTTTAATAACTTTTTTAAATTGTAATGTTTTGAGGAACCTTTATGATATACTAATAAAGTACCAGACTACCGATTTGATGATGTATAGCATGTTAGTGTAGCAATTAGTTTTGTATAGAAAATATTGTAATTTATGCCATTTGCATAGTGAAAAGTTTATGCAAAAAAGAGGCAAAACGGAAAATGGCAAGCGGCTCACTGTAAAGTATTGCTAAAGTCTACCTTAGGGGCTCGTGACCCAGTAGGAGTAGTAGTGTGAAGAACAACCAGTGACAAGTGAAGTGAGTGGTATCCGGTGGTAGCTGAAGTGACTAGTAGCAGTATATAGTGAATAGTGAAAGTGTTAGATAGACGAAAAAGGTCGTAACTGATATTCGCAGTTACATATAGTGAAATTGTTAGTTAGCCTAAAAAGGTCGTAACTGATATTCGCAGTTACATATAGTGAAAGTGGTAACTGATATCCGCAGTTACACAAGTGATAAAATCAGCTAGTTTAGTTGATAATAGCTGCTAGTCAGTAGTGTTAGAAAACCAGCTACTACCAATAGATATTTGATACTACCGTACAATTTAAAGAAATCTTTTGAAATATACAGTGACTAACCAATAGTGAACAACCGTAGTTCAACCGTGGTCAATAGTTATAAAATTTTGCGACTAATTAATCAGTCCAACCGCTGGCCACTACCTTGCTATTTGTATTTATTAATCGTGCATTTTGATTTCAACGTCAGTCCACAATATTGCAGCGGCACTCACAAAGACGGCAGTGAAAGTACCCACCAGAACCTATAGGTGTAGGACGTGAGCGACTCGCGAAGTATCTTCGACAACATTTACTCCGGAGAGTTTCGCCCGTCCGGCACATTCGTTGGTCCTTCGAGCCGGATATATCCGTTTGTATTTCGGAACCGGGTAAATAGTCACCACCGTATTAAAACCGCAGAATTTTTCAGATTCAAGATGCCGATCACCCGTTCGCAAGGAAGGGAAGCCAAGGCGTGGTTCGTCGGCCAATAACGCCGCCGTCCACCACCAGATGCCACCACGCTCACCGTCAACGGTAGAGGGCGCTGAGGCGCCATGCTACCCCCCCGAGGGGGGGATACCCCTGCCCTCGCCGGCCACTACGGCCCGCATAACGAAGCGGAGGAAACATATAGAAGGCAACGATGACTTTAGCCGTGCATCATCGCCACCAGCCCGGGAAGACACCCACACCGAAGAGCCACCGAGGGGCCCCACCGATTGCAGTACGAAGTCAAAGAAGACTGTTCGGCCTAATAGAAGAATTTTGAAGGCTCGTGAAGAAGTATTGAAGATCAAACTAGAACTTGCGCAGATCTCCTTACAGATGGCTGAAGAAGAAGACAAATCAGACGACTATGATGAAGATGGTCACTCCAAAAGTGAGTACCTTCGATCTTTGATCGAAAACTCTGTAGCCAAACAAAAGTCAAATCAAGGCTCAACCACCGGAGGGAAGGCCCCATTTAATAAAACCGTCACAAAGCCAACCCTGGACGTTGTCGACCTCAGTGAGCCCCAAAAGGAGCTCACGAACCAGGATTTCTATCCAGAAGATGCACAAAAGGATGCCACAGAAGCTCAGCCAGGAACTCACCGTTAATGAAGACAGGGGGCTCCTACCGATTGTATCAGAGCTCACGTACCAGGATTCCTATCCAGCAGATATACCCAAAGATCTCATGCCAAAGGAACCTAGCCAGGAACCCGTCATAAGTGAAGACAGGGGGCTCCGTCCATTTATATCGGAGCTCACATCCGCTATAGCCGCGCTCGCTGACAAATCAAAGTTAGAGAGTGCGCCACTATCGTCGCATACTTTCGCAGCGTCGAAAGCTATAATGATACTGCCAAGCTTTAGCGGAGCACATACCGAGTGGCTTTCATTCCGTGCCATATACAAAACAACCCGAGGCTACTTCAATGACATTGAAAACACTGCTAGACTAAGACGAAGTCTACAAGGAAGAGCCTTGGAAACAATCAGTTCAGAACTCATCGGGCATGCTAAGCCAGATGAGATTATGCGAGAATTTCAATCAATTTCAAATTAAAAGAGATTCAATCGCGCAAGCAGAAACCGAGAAGTTACGAGGATTAGCACGCTGTACAGAAGCGCCCAGAGACATCTGCACATTCGCGAGCAAAGTGAGGGGAAGCGTCGTCACTCTTCGAGCCCTAAAGCGAGATCATTACCTCGTCAACGCAGAGCTGCTACGACACCTTACCGACAAACTGCCGAACTCTATACGTGCCCAGTGGTATAAAATCTACACAGAAAAATATGACTCTAGACCAGACCTCGGCTGCTTCAGTGAGTTTATTACCGAGCAAGCTCGCTTCTGCAGTACATTTGCGCCTCCAGAAATTATAAATGAAGCACAAAGCAATCGTTCAGTACATAGAGCACACGCGGCTACTACTAAGCCGTCTCCGAAATGCAGAGTGTTCGAAAAGGAGGGTCACTGCGGATCCGAATGTAAAAAATTTAAAGAAGCAGATATCAACAAAAGACGGGAACTTGCAAAGCAAAATAATTTATGTTTCCGCTGTTTACGTTATAGAAATCAGACACACAAATGCAAAACCAATAAGTGTGGAATAGAAGGATGCACCGCGACACACAATCGACTTCTCCATAACAATACAAAGGAGAAGACTGAGGTCAAACAAAAAGAACCTCAAGAAACAGTAGCTAACTCATTCGCTGTGTCAAAGCATCAAGCCTATTTAAAAATAATTCCAGTGCGAGTAATTGGACCGGCGGGAGCTGTAAACACACACGCCCTGCTGGATGATGGGTCAACAGTTTCACTAATGGATGAAGAGATCGCCAAACAAATTGGAGCTACATGGCGGTTGGACCCGTTTAAGATCACCGATATCGGGAACACTACCCTCGATTCACCGGAATCCCGAAGAATCAAAGAATCGCTGAAGAGTCTCCAAAGTAAAAGGGTGCCATTCAGAGCACGCACGGTCGCAAGCCTAAACTTGGGGCCATAGACTGTGCGTGCAGTAGACATAGCCAAGTGCAACTACTTGAAAGACCTAAAGGAGAAGCTAACATATGACTCCGGCAACCCAAGGATCCTAATGGGACAGGACAATTGGAGACTTCTGATAGCCACTCAAATCCGAAGAGGTCCGCCGCACCAGCCAATCGCCTCGCTCACAGAATTAGGATGGGTGCTACACGGGGCACACACTAAAGCCCCGTATCAGCGCGTCCACGCGGCCAATGAGCTGCACAAGAGCGAGGGGCTATAGATGACCAACTACGCGAATATTTCGCGCTGGAATCTCTCATCGTCAATTCGAGAAGACCAGACTCCGATCTAGAGAAGAAAGCTGAAGATATACTAAATAGCAGCACCCGTCAGTTACAAGACGGGCACATAGAAACAGCGCTTTTCTGGAAGAAAAAGTATATCGAGATGCCTGGTAATTATGAAACAGCAATAAAACGGCTCGTTTCCATTGAAAGAAAATTAGATCTAGACGAAGATCTATCACGAATCACGAACGGACAAATGAATTCCCTAGTACAAAAAGGATACGCCGAGATAGCACCGAAAACTAGCACACCGGGAAGAACATGGTACCTGCCCCATTTCGACGTCCATAACCCAATGAAGCCAGAGAAGTTTCGAATAGTACACGATGCCGCAGCCAAAACAAAGGGGGTGTCATTGAACGACTTCCTGCTCACGGGTCCAGACCTACTGCAATCACTACCAGGGGTCATGATGCGTTTTCGCCGCCATAATATCGCTGTCTCCGCGGACGTAGCCGAAATGTTCATGCAGGTCAAAGTTAGACCCGAAGACAGAGATGCCTTAAGATATCTCTGGAGAGGGGATCGACGTAATGAAGCTCCACAAGAATATAGAATGACGTCGATCATTTTCGGTGCAGCCAGTTCACCCTGCACAGCCATATTCGCGAAGAACTGGAACGCTAAAAAACACATAGACAAGTATCCAGAAGCCGTAGAAGCTATCATTCAAAACCACTATATGGATGACTATCTCGACAGTTTCCAGTATCTGGAAGAGGCAATGCGAATATCGAAGGAAGTACGCGACATACACAAAAACGCGCACTTCACCTTAAAAAAAATGGGTTTCCAACGAACCAGAAGTTGTAAAAGAATTAGAACCTGACCATGAAGCATCTGAGTCAGTCGATCTGGGAAACAAAGGAACCGAGGAAAAGATACTCGGATTAATCTGGAAACCGGGTACCGATCAGCTGAGCTTCAACCTAAAGCTCGCTCGACTTCCAATCAATTTGCTGCATAAAACACCAACCAAGAGGGAAGCACTCAAAATAGTAATGTCGCAGTATGACCCGCTCAGCCTCGCCTCCCCAGTTACAATTCGAGTAAAGCAAATACTGCAGGAAGCATGGAGACGAGGAACAGA
The DNA here is from genome assembly GCA_907164705.1 of Parnassius apollo. Taxonomy (NCBI): domain Eukaryota; kingdom Metazoa; phylum Arthropoda; class Insecta; order Lepidoptera; family Papilionidae; genus Parnassius; species Parnassius apollo. The sequence goes on from CAJQZP010000455.1 coordinate 31,503, forward strand.
CTGGGACCAGGAGTTGGACGAAGACCTGACAAAACAATGGTCCACATGGATCCAACACCTGGAACAGCTCAAATCAGTAAGCATCCCAAGATGCTACCTAGACCCTGAGAGCGCCTACTCAACGGCAGTCTACTGAAGATCAACGACACCCGATGGGACAGTACATGTGAGCCTCATCATGGCTAAGGCGAAGGTAGCTCCGCTGAAAGTAACGTCGATACCTCGCCTCGAGTTACAAGCCGTCGTGATGGGAAGCCTCGTAGCTGCCGCCGTTATCCAGGCACATTGCGAGACGCCCGAAGCCGTCACATATTGGACTGACAGCAAAACTGTCCTCACGTGGATAAAAAAGGGCTCCAGGAGTTACAAACCTTTCGTTGCCTACCGAATAGCAGCAATCGAGGAGCATAGTAAAGTAAAGGATTGGCGCTGGGTACCTACCAAATTGAACATAGCTGACATTGCCACGAGGGAAGTACAACCGAACTTCGACTCCAATCACGAGTGGTACAACGGCCCATCATTTCTGTATAAAGAACCGTCAGCATGGCCAACCGAAAGACCCACGTCATCCGAACCTTCAGGCGAGGAAAGATCCCTCACCATTAAGGAATCGCATCAAGCTCCGATACTCCGAGAAGCTGTTCCCGATCCAGCAAGGTTTTCGAGATGGGAACGCTTATTGCGAGCTACGGCTAGAGTGCTACAATTTATAACACTCTGCCGCAAAACTACAGACAGGACCTTCTATAAAATAACCAAAAGGGACAAAGAGGAAGACCCCTACTGGAGGAAATCGAAAAATAATCCGCGACAAATCGCGCAGCCTCCCAGTCAAGTGAAAAATATAGATGTCAAAAGGTACATCACACTAGAGGCCGAATTCATCAGAGAGGCCGAAAAGCTCCTGATACGTGCCATACAAGAGGGCTCCTTCTCACAAGAGATAACCGATCTCCGTAATAATAAAAAGGTCGCTCATGATAGCCGCCTACGACCGCTCCAAATAGAATTGAAAGACGGGATCATCGCGCTACGAAGTCGCATAACCGCCGTGAAGGGAGTCACAGAAGATATGAAGGGGCCAGCTATATTGGATGGTGATCATTAAATCACGCAATTATACATTGACTGGACGCATCGTAGTCTGCATCATTGCGGAACCGAACCTACCATAAACGAGGTTCGACAGCACTACTGGGTGATACGACTTCGACCCACCACGAAAAAGATAGTGAGCTAATACATACAGTGTCGCAACAGAAAAGCACAACCATCAGTGCCAGCGACCGGTGACCATCCCAGTACATGTCTCGCTCATCACCAGAGACCGTTCACCTTCACCGGTCTGGACTATTTTGGACCACTTTCCGTCACTGTGGGACGTCAACATCAGAAGAGATACGTAGCTCTCTTAACCTGCCTCACATCTAGAGCTGTCCACTTAAAAGTTGTCGCAAACCTCAGCGCTGACTCCGCAATACTGTCATTAAAAGAAGATTCGCAGCTCTTCGAGGGTGCCCCACCGAGATTTACTCCGACAATGGCACCAACATGCACGGCGCAGACAAGGAACTTCGGGAGGCTTTTCGAGAAGAAGCCAGTCGACGAGGCATAGTGTGGCGTTTTATAACCCCCTCCGCGCCATTCATGGGAGGAGTGTGGGAACGTCTCATACGGTGGGTGAAGACGGCACTATACACCGTCCTTCATGAGAGACATACGCATGAGGAAGTATTAGCCACGCTGCTCTGCGAGGTGGAGTACACAGTAAATAGCAGACCATTGACCACATCTCTGTAGACAGCGACGACGACGAATCCATCACTCCAAATCACTTCCTTTTAGGAGGATCTGCGAGACTACCGACACCTGGAGTATTTGATGAAAAGGATATGAATAGCAAAAGACACTGGCGACGCTCCCAGATACTCGCTGACATGTTCTGGCAGCGTTGGGTCCGAGAGTATCTACCGGAACTTCAAAACCGGCGGGAGGTCCATGGGCGAGGTCACAATCTCCAGGTGGGCAATCCAGTCCTCATGCCGCTGAAAACTCGTGCCGCTGCCGAAGTAGAAGCAACGTCGCTCACCGAAATGGATGCAGCGCGGCTGTGAGAAAATGGTTGCGACGCTGCACGGCGGGAGAGATGTTCGCGACGGCCTAACAACGCTAAGAAACAAAGTGATAAAGAATATTGTTTTTTGTATTAATAGTGAAATTACCGATAAAACTGGCTGAAAACGTGTATTAATATAGTTGTTTAGCATGTTTATAACTCTTAGTATATTTGTATAGAATGTCGTTTTGATAACAAGTAATGTAAACAACTTTTATTATATTAAGAAAAATCGACCAATTACAGCGCGTCTTATCGTAGAACTCTCTAGAAGTTTTTTAATTAACTGCGTAATAGTTCATACCAAAAATAATGAAAATAATTTTATGTTCCAAAAGAGTTGTAAATATGATATTGAATTAGCATATGGCTTATAGATTAAGGAAGTGTAGGAATATTTTGTATAATTAAACGCATTTCGTAGTTATAGAAAAATCAAAGAATTAATGTACCCAAATATTATGAAAATTTGGGACATTTCGTTTAATAACTTTTTAAAATTGTAATGTTTTGAGGAACCTTTATGATATACTAATAAAGTACCAGACTACCGATTTGATGATGTATAGCATGTTAGTGTAGCAATTAGTTTTGTATAGAAAATATTGTAATTTATGCCATTTGCATAGTGAAAAGTTTATGCAATAAAGAGGCAAAACGGAAAATGGCAAGCGGTTCACTGTAAAGTATTACTAAAGTCTACCTTAGGGGCTCGTGACCCAGTAGCAGTAGTAGTGTGAAGAACTACCAGTGACAAGTGAAGTGAAGTGAAGTGAGTGGTATCCGGTTGTAGCTGAAGTGACTAGTAGCAGTATATAGTGAATAGTAGAGATGAGACATACTTGCAAAATTTAATACCAGGGCTTTTAAGTACGAGTATGGAGAAATACCAGGGTCGAAAACCAGGTTCTAAAAATACGAGTACTTAAAAGTATTTGTTGACGCGATCGACGTGTCCAGCCGCGGTGTCAAAATTTGAAAATACTTGCATACGAATTCGACCCATATTGCATGTTATCCTATTATGAATACGGAGCAAAGTCGTATAAATAAAAAAAAATACTTTGAAGTTCAAAGTATTTTTTATTCACAAATACGATTGAGTTTCTTATTTCTATTAAGATATGGATTATTTTCCTATGCAAGTATTTTCACGTATAGTGTTCAAGTTGTTCGAGCATCTGTCTTACAACATGTACTTTCATACTTGCAAGTATTTTTTGCTCGCGCCGTATTGTTAATGTCAATATAATAATATGAATGACTAGTTCGAGTCGGGCCACATTACGAGTATTATGATTGAACGTTTTTTAATTTTTTGTTAACGAAATGAAATCTTTCCTTCCTACTTTTTAAATCACAGGCTTAGGACGGTCTGCTAAATAATATTTAAGAATATTTTATATTCTGTGGTTTTAGAGTATTTTGACATGAGCTAGAATACAAACTTGTATTAGTAGGCGTAGTTAAAAGATTTCATTTTATATACATACATGATTTTGTATTTTTTTTTGTTATTTTTTATATTTTCTTTATATATTTTTTATTTTTTGTTAATATTTTGATTTATTTTTTATTTTGTTGTAGAAACAATAACTGTTTCTCTCTGTTAGTATGTTCCCTGCTACGGAAAACAACCGTTCACAAGGCACGCTAGAGGCCATTGTGTTTAATTTTATTTTGGCTAGTTTAGCTAAATTTGGATAAATTGTCTGATTTATTCGCCATCACTCCAAAGGATCCATATCTGAAGACAAAACTGTGTCATCTAGATATTTTTGGGTTTCAATGATTGCCCTGCTATTGGCGGTTCCAGCTGGTCGTACATTTTGCATTTGCTTGTTGTAGTGCTTCCATAACAGACTGTTAGATTTTTGTCCCTGGTTATCTGGCTCATCAGAAGTTGAAGCAGTTTTTACGTGGTAGAGCCATGCTGCAGTTATATTAGTAGTATAGTTGTAGCACGAATGGGTCGGCTCGACCGGGGAAGGACCACGCTCTCACAGAATACCAGCGTGAAATAGTAGCTTAATGCTGCTGTATTTCGTATGGTGAGTGTAGAGAACCGGATACCCTTTTTACTGGAAACGAGGCATTCCATCTCAGTCCTCACGGGTGACAACGCATCTGCATTTTGATTTTTAATGGAGGATAGATGTAGATGTCTATGGGCCGCAGCAACTACTTACCATCAGGTGGACTGTGTGCTCGTTTATCACCCTATTCTATAAAAAAAATGCTGAAGACTGACATCTTTCATTTTCATTAATCATAGTGGTTACTAGGCCTATGATATGCTTTTTCGTATTGTCCGCAACGTTTCCACTCTCAAAGTATAACTTATACCTCGGGTCTAAAAACATAGCAAAAGTGTAGGTTTGACTCTGTTCCAAATTAGAAAATCGCGTGCTTATTTCTGAGAGGAGATCCTGTCGGCACATTTCAACTTTATCAGGGAAAACGTCAATGTTATTTTCTTGCCGATATGTCAGACTGGCGATCTCGTTGAGAGCGCTGGTGAGACAAATTGTTAACGGAATGACTGAGCTTCCACTTACATATCTTTGGCCGCTCATTTCTCTCGTCACTTCTTCACACGGTTGCAACACTATGACCAACGACTGACATACAGTCCCTGGCCAAATTATTGGACGCACTGTATTTTTTTAGTAATTTTATGTTTCTTAAGAGTTTTTATGCAATAATGGTATATTTAAACTACAATATTATTGATTTTTATTTAAAAGAATTGTTGTAGACTACATATTTGTATTTATTTTTAACATATGGCAACACTGTGTTGACAAAGTGATACATGAACGTAAACAAGTACAAATCTGTATCAGTCGCGATCGGAATCGAATCAGGTACGAACGTGTTTTTGTGGCTTTATGGACAGTGATTGTTTGTTTAACAGTTTTATACTACTCAGTTATTAGTTTATTTTGTATGCAGTGTTTTAAAAAAGTAATTGGATTATTTTCATTATGGGTAGAAAATGCGATCTTTCACCACGTAAAAAAGCTGAAGTGAAGGCCCTTGTGATTGCGAAAACATTTACAAACCGAGAAATATCACGAAGATTGAAGGTTTCTGAATGTAGTGTACGACGCATAAAAAAAGAAAATTGAGTCAGGGGGAGGAATTAAGCCCGAAAAAGAAAGAAAAGATGCGGTAGAAAACCAATTTTCACTCCACGGTCAGAGAGATGTTTGAAGAAAATTTGTCTACAAAACAGATTTGCTACCACAAAGGTAATAAAATCACAACTCCAGGATGCTAGCGTAAATGCTTCTGAGCGCACTGTTCGAAGAAAATTGAAAGAATTAGATTTCAAGGCTTGTCGCCCCGCCAGGAAGCCCAAGTTAACAGCTGCAATGAAAGCAAAGCGCCTGAAGTGGGCCAAACAATGGCAAGACAAAGATGTGGACTTCTGGAGATCGGTAAGATACAGCAATTTAATCAAAAATTGATACATTGTTATCATTTTCAGTTAAATAAAGCAAATAAACATGGAAGTTTATATATTTTTTCCTATTTTTGACAGGTCTGCTTCAGTGACGAAAGCACATTCGAAATTTTACAAAATAAAGCTCAGTATGTGCGTCGTCGTCATGGAGAAAAGTTTCATCCTGATTGTGTCGTCCCGACGGTTAAATATCCCACCAAAGTGATGATTTGGTCAGCCATCAGCGGCAAGGGCACTGGACGTCTGTACGTCGTCAAAGGAATAATGAGGCAAGATCAGTATAAAGAAGTACTGGAAAATCGGTTGATTCCGCAGCTCAGAGAATGGTTTCCAAATGGGGAACCATTCACTTTCATGCAAGATGGAGCTCCCTGCCACACTGCTCGGTCTGTTAAAGCTTTTTTTGGCAGAAAAAAATATCCCTCTGTTGGATTGGCCCGGTAATAGCCCTGATATGAACCCCATTGAAAATGTGTGGGAGCTGATGAAAAGAGAAGTGGCTAAAGATGTGATTACCAACAAAACCCAGCTCCTAGAAAAGATTATTTATGTGTGGAATCATCATCCTCAAATGCAGGAGACAGTACAGTCTTGCATTGATAGCATGCCGCGCAGAATTAAAGCTTTGATAGCGGCTAAAGGTGGCTCAACTAAATATTGACTTTTACTAGCATTAATTTCACTTTTCTTTAAAATTTAATAAACTTACTCTTTTCTAAATTAATGCTGTTTTATTTATGTCAAATAAATAGGTAATTGATTGGATAATATAAAAATAAAAAACAAATCAATTTAAAATAATAAAACGGTACAATATCACTCGGTAATCAATATTTTACATGAAATCTTGCAGTGCGTCTAATAATTTGGCCAGGGACTGTATATTCCATTCATAACTGGTCAACATAATTAAATTACCTGTGTCTAGATTACTGAGTGCACATTTAATTTCGTTCCACGAACCTGTAACGTGTAGAATGTGGAGTTCCACCTTGTAACAACATCTTGGATTGGCCTCTTTACGACTTTATTAGCCTGTTCTTGACATTTTTTTCAATTTATTCTATGCTAAATTACTTCGTTTGAAATAGGAAACTATAGCCTTCACTTTACTAATTAAATCGCTTATGTAAGAACTTCCTAATACTTTTTGGACTGCCAGGTTAAGCGTATGCGCATAACAGCCAAAATGTTTCCACTCTAATTGAGCTATAGCACTTTTGATGTTGGCACCGTTATCTGATACTGCAAGGGGACTTTGTTAAGAATATTCCACTCTTGAGCGACATTTCTTAACTCTTCGGCTAAATTTAGCCCTGTGTGACGACTCTCTAACACTTTACATTCAAGGAGCACTGATTGCAAACTATAATTTTTATCATCAATATAGTGACCCGTAACCGCTAAATACGAGTCATTATTTCTTGACGTCCACATATCAGTCGTTAAGCATATACTTTTTGCATCTAAACTTAGAGCTGCTTTAGTATTAGTTTTAACCTCCTCATACCACCCCGGCAATAAATAATTGGCGAAATATTTTCGCGATGGTATAATATAATTTGGGAAATCAAACTTTATTAATTCGCGAAACCCCTTGTCTTCCACTATAGAAAATGGCTGCAAGTCCCATATAAACAAATTCATCAAATGATCATCAATTTGCATTTTTATTTTTTGACAATCGCGTCGAAGGAACGCCGAGATAGTGGGCATAGTGGCTGTATTGAACCTTATCGTATTAGGTGGTGCGTCAGTTGGCAGTGGAGTATTGGAAATTGTAAATTGTGTACTTTGTAAAGCATGCGCCGGTACCTCTTGTTCCCTTCTCATTAAATTAACAGAAATATGTTTTCTCTGTACATGTTTGGTAAGGTTTGATACTCCAGATTTGTACGATATAATTACTTTACACATCTTGCATTCGGCTTTATTTTCTCCTTTGTCCAAAAAAAGATCCCACGCCAAACTTTTCTTAGGAGCCATACTTATGGATTTGTATGTACGAAGATCTATTTACTATTCACAACAAGAACCTACATATGATCTATACACAAAAAACACTATTTACACACTATTATTTACAGTTTAAACATCGTCATTTCCAACTAATAAACACAATAATATTCAGTTTTATTTATTTACGCACTTAAACATTAATTAATAAAACTTTAAAAATTGTCTCTAAATTCAATAAACACGCAAAATAACTTTAAAAATTAGGTCACGGTCAGTAGGTTACGTACTCAGTTCATAATATTTATTATTTATTATTATTACAGGGAGGACGACTCACTGACCCACACCGCAAAGGAGAAAACCGATCTTCTAGGCTCTTTCTTTGCGTCTAACTCGACTCTCGATGACGGGGGGAGTACGCCGCCGACCATCCCGCGTTGTGAGTGCTCCATGCCGGAAGTGCAGTTCACTCAGCGCTCGGTTCGCAAAGCACTCCTCTCCCTGGACATCTATAAGTCGAGTGGGCCTGATGGAATCCCCCCAATTGTGCTGAGGACGTGTGCTCCAGAGTTGGCACCGGTTTTAACGCGTCTTTTCCGGTACTCCTACTCCCTAGGCGTAGTCCCAAAATCATAGAAGACGGCTTTCGTCCACCCGATCCCTAAAAAAGGCGACCGCTCAGACCCGTCCAACTACCGGCCTATCGCCATCACCTCCTTGTTCTCCAAAACAATGGAGTCCATTGTAAACTGCCAGCTCATGAGGTACCTTGAGGATCACCAGCTGATTAGTGACCGCCAATACGGTTTTCGCCGTGGTAGGTCAGCTGGTGATCTTCTGGTCTACCTCAAAGCGCTTCTTTCGAAGCTCCCCTTCCTATGGGCTTCCCGAGAAATTGTGCGATTGGATCACCAGTTTTCTTGCAGATCGGAGCATCAAGGTCGTTGTAGACGGTGCAAGCTCCGATTGCAAGCTTATTAATGCTGGTGTTCCACAGGGCTGCGTGCTATCGCCAACGCTGTTTCTTCTGCATATCAATGATTTGTTGCAAACCCGTAGCATTCATTGCTATGCAGATGACAGCACTGGTGATGCTTTTTACACCGGCCGAGCCAATATTTCTCGGGAAAACGTCTCTGAGTGCCGGGACAAACTTGTGTCTGAAGTCGAGTCTCTGCTGGACAGAGTCTCGGATTGGGGGCGACTAAATCTAGTCCAGTTTAACCCCCAGAAGACACAAGTTTGCGCGTTAACCGCTAAAAAGAACCCCTTTGTCGTATCCCCTCAGTTTCAAGGCACTCCCCTTGTTGCCTCAGCCAGTATCGGAATCCTCGACGTCGACATATCGAGTGACGTGCAGTTTCGTGGTCACTTGGAAGGGAAGGCCAAATTGGCCTCTAAAAAAGCTTGGCGTGCTCAGCAGAGCGGGACAGTATTTCATGCCGCCACACCGCCTGCAACTTTACAAGGCGCAGGTTCGGCCGCTCATGGAATACTGTTCCCATCTCTGGGCTGGGGCTCCCCAGTACCAGCTCCTTCCACTTGACCGCATCCAACGCAGAGCGGCTCGAATCGTCGACGACCGAGTGCTTTCCGATCGGCTCGATTCACTGGCGCTGCGAAGAGATGTTGCATCTCTTTGCGTATTTTATCGCATCTATCACGGGGAGTGCTCTGAGGAATTGTTCGGATTAATCCCAGCCGCCAAATTTCGTGAACGCACTACACGGCAAACGTCCCGATACCATCCACACCATCTGGATGCTTGGCGGTCCACCACTGTACGTTTCAAAAGGAGTTTTCTTCCGCGTACAACCTCTCTGTGGAATAATTTACCACCGGTGATTTTTCCGGACCGATACGACCTGGGGACCTTCAAGAAAAGAGCTTACTCCTTTCTAAAGGGCCGGCAACGCACCTGCAATTCCCCTGGTGTTGCGGTTGATCATGGGCGGCGGAGGTCACTTAACATCAGGTGAGCCACATGCTCGTTTGCCCCCTCTTCCATAAAAAAAAAAATAAAAAAAAACAATAACAACTGAATTTACAAAAAATTGAAACAAAACTTTTACTTCCTCGAACATAAACATAATTCTCTTATTTACGAATAAATAAAATACACGCAATAATGTCTCTTTTGTATACAGATATAAGGGTGAATGGTGCAAAATAGTCAAAAGAAATTTTATTAATAGCATGTTTAGGCAATTATGCTCCTTAATTAGTTTCGTTTTAGTTAGCTTATTTGATTGACAAGTTCCCGATCCGATCGGATGGCATGTGCATTAAGTACCTACACAGATTTCCGTTCAAGCATTCGGCCTTCGTCAGAAATACTAGGGCTCGACAACCTACTCTCTGCGAGTCCCTCCCGCCAACTCGTCGAACGAACCCCGCGTTGCTTTCGGTGTCAAAATTTGGAAATACCTGCATAGGAATACGACCCGTATTCCATGTTATCCTACTATGAACAAGGAGCAAAGTCGTATAAATAAAAAAATACTTTGCTCGACAACCTACTCTCTGCGAGTCCCTCCCGCCAACTCGTCGAGCGAACCCCGCGTTGCTTTCGGTGTCAAAATTTGGAAATACTTGCATAGGAATACGACCCGTATTCCATGTTATCCTACTATGAACACGGAGCAAAGTCGTATAAATAAAAAAATACTTTGAAGTTCAAAGTATTTTTTATTCACAAATACGATTGAGTTTCTTATTCCTATTAAAATATGGATCATTTTCCTATTCAAGTATTTTCATGTGTTGTGTTCAAGTTCTTCGAGCATCTGACTTACAACACATGCTTTCATACTTGCAAGTATTTTTTGCCCGTACCAGGGCGCCGTACTTTGAAGCGAAACCTGGTTTTAAAACCTGGTAGCGTAAATACGTCTCATCAGTAGTGAATAGTGAAAGAGTTAGCCTAACGAAAAAGGTCGTAACTGATATTCGCAGTTACATATAGTGAAAGTGTTAGATAGCCGAAAAAGGTCGTAACTGATATTCGCAGTTACATATAGTGAAAGTGGTAACTGATATCCGCAGTTACACAAGTGATAAAATCAGCTAGTTTAGTTGATAATAGCTGCTAGTCAGTACTGTTAGAAAACCAGCTACTACCAATAGATATTTGATACTACCGTACAATTTAAAGAAATCTTTTTGAAATATACAGTGACTAACCAATAGTGAACAACCGTAGTTCAACCGTGGTCAATGGTTATAAAATTTTGCGACTAATTAATCAGTCCAACCGCTGGCCACTACCTTGCTATTTGTATTTATTAATCGTGCATTTTGATTTCAACCTCAGTCCACAATACCACAATAAATAAATGCCACATTGTAGTCTTCAGATGCGTTTGTGTTGAATGAAAAGTCATGGTTTTTTGCATCGTCATTAATTTGGGAATCCTTCTTTTCAATTATTGACTCAGTGGAATTATTTTTACCTATAAGTATTGAAGAATCAGCATCGTCTAAAAGATCTTCAAAGTCAATGTTGGAAAATTTATTTTTCCATCGTTCTACTACCATCAATTACTCAGTGTTATAATCTAATTTTGATTGCTTTATTTTGTTTTCTAATTTTATGTTGTTTATTGCAGCTCCGGCTAACTTCATGTCAGCCTCTATTTGTCGACAGTGAGAGACAAGAACCTTATCCTGCCTCAATGTCATGTACAATAAAGAACGCTTCAATTCTCCAAAATACGTCTCTGACCGGGCTGAAGATGATTTTGAAAATTTTCTGCATGACATTTGTCCAACAGACAAACACATATTATTATAATCTTTTTATTTTGTATTGGCATAATAGTTGTCATAGTAGGTCATAATATAATATTTATATATTATAGTTATATTTTCTAATACATAACCAGTATTTGATATTATTGCATGCCTTAAGCTCAAAGCGCGTGGGTATGTTCTACTAGGGTCTAAAATCAAGAATTCAACGTTTTGTCGCATGAAATCGTATCTAACAAGCATATTGAACATTTAAATGGTATAAAAAGCACATTGTTAGAAAGATTAATTATTGCTGAACTTATATTTTTTAAAATCATTTTATTGCTATTTTTATATTTAAAAAGTGGTTTTAGTGACTCATGGTGTCGATTTATCAAGTCAGCAAGACGGGGTAAGCGGTAACTTTTGAAAATATCAATTTGGACAATTGATAATTTCAAAAGTTACAAAAATTACTTAATCTATTTTCTTATCTCTTCATCTATCTTGTGGGAAGCCATGGAATGTCATTTACAATCCATGGCTTCCCACAAGATAGATGAATTGCTAAATTTTGTTTTGTTGAAAAAGCGGTTTAATTTTGTTTTCTTTAGTTATAATTATTTGATCCCGTATCGTAGAGGCAGTCAATTACTTGTAGGGCATACAAATACTTGTTCCGTGCGGGATTCGAACCCGCGGCCCTCAGCGCTATAGCGCTTATCAGCGCAGTAGCTTAGCAATGAGCTATAGCTCATGCGCCATGTCAATGCCTTCATGTCTGAGTACAAATACTTAAAAATTAAAGTAATATTAATTAAAGTTGATTTCTGATCGTTTTAAAATAATTCTGTTAAGTGTTTTCAAAGCAAAATTAGAAGTAATAGTAATAAGGTTATTTGCGAAATGACAGTTTTTTAAAGTATTTAAAAAAAAGTGTATTTAAAATAATTTAAAAAATTGACGTTATAATATGAGCGCTTAAGGCATGCACATTTGGATTTAACAAAAGTTTTTAATAATTCATTGTTGGCTCAATGCAATAATAACATGTCAAATTTTTCTCTTAAAACATTTTTTAAAATACTTTTTTGCTTAGCACTGCATTACATCCTCGTCACTGTCAATATCTTTATTGGCAGAAAATATTTTATTTATATTTTTACAATACGTAAACATAAAAAATCGACATACAAAATTAATTAAATATTCTATTAATTTATCTTTATGTACAGAGCATGTTAAAAAATTTAAATCTAATAATAAAAGAATAATTGTTTTTATGTATTCTCTGAGGGCTTTTTGATTTAAATTATTACTTAATATTTTATTTATAATATCCTGCATGTTAGATATGCATGTTAAAAAATCTAGGCTAGGGCTGGAAAGCCAACGACGATTGGCAAATTCTCTTCTTCTAATAAAATCATTTTCCATTTCGCTATAGAGATTACCCTTACAAACTTCGCAGGACCTAAATATTTTATTTTTCGTTTTCTTTAACAAATATTCCGAAACATATTGTAGGGGTCCCATTATTTGGGGCTGACTTTTTTCCTCTAAAGGTGTAAGGGTAATCTCATTCATAACATCTAAAGATATGTCACCAGTCGTCGCAGCTTCTCTATTCTTTGTAACAATGAGGGCATGCAGTGCATTGCATTGGTCTTCTTCACAATTTACTCCAGGGGCATGGACACTGGACAGGCTATTGATCAATAAGGTTGTTAACGCTGATTCAAATCTTTCTGGCGTTGGATTTGTGTTACGGCACCCATGGCTTCTTATGGCCCCAAAGAAGTTCTAGATTGGGTCTTGGTTTAGGTGCCGCATCCATAAAGACGTAATGTTGTGATCAATAGCTAATATTTTAACTAATGTTTCTATCCCTTCCAGTGTCCATACCCAATTATTAATATAGGTACACTTGCAATTGTGTTTTTTTTCTGTGATAAATTTCATGGATATTAAAACTCTTTTTGATTCCGTCCAAAATTCATGGTGTTTTGAATTAGGTGTTACGGGTCCCAAGAGAGGTTTTGAAAACCTGTTTTTTGTAAAGCTGCCATTGACAGAATCGAAAAGATTGTCAAAGAAAAGCAGGACATCTGCAGTCTCCTTGCATTCCGCTGGGAGGATTCCCTTATCTGTAAAACACTAATAATTCAATGTTAGATTCTGATGATGAGATGTTAGATTAAGATTTCTGTACACATAATATACACTTTATATGTATGAAATTGTACATGTAGCTATGCTTTGGAATACACGCTTGCATAGATGGTGTTCTAATTTACATTTTAAATTACTGAGTAAACAAAGTCAGGTGATTCTAATACATATTATGAATAATTTTGTATTAGAATTGAATTATTTAAAATCCATGGTGGCAAAAATACGTACAGAAAATTATCATTTAGATTTAGATCCTTCTACAATTAATAGATCATTATGATATGAGTAAGCCATATCATTTGAAGACAACGTAATATTGCTAAGCTATATAGCTGATACTTAACACAAAAACATCACATTCCTGATCTTACGTGCAAGGTATCCCATAGTGGAAGACACAGTTCTACAGAACACTTGGCTGGCAAATTTCACTTTCATTTTTGTTCTCGTTGGATCAACATGACTGTCAGACAACTTAGGCACTAATCGGATTCCTTTATATGCAGGATTTTCTTCATGTAATTGTTTAATGTGATCCCACTTAGCAGTCTTTTCTTTATTGTCAGTTGTATACCGTAAATTCTTCTCTAAAAGATTATTTCGTATACCTTTTAACAAATGTGGTGGATCATATAGTGGAACAATTTTCTTGTCATTAATTATTATTACTTTCGTGTCTTCTCTGACTTCTTGCCCACTTCTCAGCATATGTCCCCTGGTTTCATTTAGGAGAAGATTTAAGGCATTTCTATTTTAGTGCCTTGGTCACATACTGTAGCCACTACATTGAAGCCAGTTTCTTGCAAGTTTTCAATTATAGTTTTAATTTGCAAAGCCAGCTCTGGGCCTTTAGTGGCCGCCTGTGTAAATGTATAAGCAACAGGTTGTTTATATTTCCTTATGAGATCCCTGATCATAAAAACCAGTGCATAGTCTGCAAATTCGGGTTTTGTCTCACGTCCATTATTGACAAAACCTATCACCAAATCTTTTCTTTCATTGTAACTAATGTTAGCTTTTAGCGACATTTCATCAAACATTAATATGCAGAGTTTGTCTGCTGGCTTCATTTTACTTGCTCTTTCTTTAAGACATTATTGTTAATACCAGGCTTTATATTGGCCTGGTTCAAAAATGTTGCCAGTATTTGTTGAGAAGGCAAAACTAACATTCTTCGTAGAAAGCGACAGCCTTTGGGGCTTTGCTTTAGCATTGCCAAAGCTAATATTTTTTCTTCAGTAGAAAATCTTCTCCCTTTTTCTTTCTTTTTATGTTCTCTGAACTGTAACATAGTTAAGACTTTAGCAGCACTTGGCAAATTGTTAACAGTAGCTATAAAGTTGCTACTCTTCATAAAATTTTTGGCTGCTTTTAATTGTAAAGATTGCTTCTGTGCTCTGTTCCGGCATTTTGACAGTTTAATTCTTATTTTTACCAATTTTTGGTATAAATTATGCTCCTTTTTTGTCATTTTTATATGATTCACTACTTTTTAGTAGTGTTTGGACCTGCAAATAAAATTAAGCTATTAGAAAACATATCTTCAGATTTCATTTTTTCTATAAAATTTAAGTAAAGTACACTCACTGTATTTATCCTGTAGTGTGCATGCTTGTATTCCCGGATTTCAGCAGTTGCATCTAGTTGAACAGTGGCTGGAATACAAAAGACTTAATGTGATCCCACTTAGCAATCTTTTCCTTATTATCAGTTGTATGCCTTAAATTCTTCTCTAAAAGCAAAAACGAAAACCACACCATGAGAAATAGAGGAAAGTTGTCCCTTCAATTCTGACAGGAATAAAAACTGCATTTTCAGATATATGAATAGAACCCAGTAATTAACAAATGAAAAAACTTCTAGATATTATCATGAAAGTATTAATACAACTTCCTTGAAATTTATTTTCTGTAATCTTAAATCATACTAGCTGTGCCTCGCGGTTTCACCAGAGCTTGGTTACTAAGAGTTGTACCGTGCAACATGAAAATCGAGCACCTGATCATACTTTATCTTCAGGTTTCTTTTTTCTATAAAATTTAAGTAAAGAACACTCACCATATTTGTCCTACAGACTACACACACACCCTACGGTGCATTCTTGTATTCCAAGATTCTCAACAGTTGCATCTAGTTGAACAGTGGCTGGAATACAAAAGATATAATTAAGTTTATTTGTTAATAAACAGGTAGAGTAGGTAGGATACCCTGATGTTGTTGATAAGATAATAAGATGAATAATGTGATTTAGGTGCTGAACTGATATAAAAGAAAAACAGCGGATATAACAATATTATTAAGCAGAAAAAATCATAATAATGTTTTAATTAGTAAACTGGTAGTAAGGAAAGACTAGATTTAGATTATATGAACCAACCTTGTAATGATTATTCATTTTCTTTTACTGGTTTTCGGGATTCTGGTAAAGATAGTGGTCCTGAAACAACAATAATAGAACAATTGTTATAAGTGAATTTGTGTTGCTATTAGATACAATATAGCAGCAGTAATTACATATAAAAGATAAATGCCAATTTTCAGGAAAAACATAATATTGAAATAATTACTTCACACAAAGGTGAAATGTATTACTATCATGCTTATAATAAAACAAAATGTGAAAAATAAGTAAAGCAACCTGAAGTCTTAATAAACACATAAGTAGTACTTAGCACATGCTTTGACTGAGCATTATTCCAGTCACTGTGGCACAACTGTCAAACTACTAGTGCAAAGTAGACACTGGAATTATACATATTAATCAAAACACAATCTTAAGTAACATATGAATCTGCCTTATCTTTATATTAGAGATGTAACGATTCCGATAACGATTCCGATCTAATCGGCAGACCGACATATCGGTAAAAGATTATCTGCTAATAATTTAAACAAACTTTGTTTTCTTCACAAAAAAAGTTTGATTTTCAA
This sequence comes from Parnassius apollo, assembly GCA_907164705.1. Classification (NCBI taxonomy): domain Eukaryota; kingdom Metazoa; phylum Arthropoda; class Insecta; order Lepidoptera; family Papilionidae; genus Parnassius; species Parnassius apollo. The sequence goes on from CAJQZP010000455.1 coordinate 47,888, forward strand.
CTTTCTCAAGGTCAGTCTCTGACAAATATAGGTAACTTTTATGCATAGTCAAGGAAATTCTTCATTATTTATTTGTTTTTTTTTCTATTTCTACTCAGTCACCGATAAAGGTAAAGATATAGTATCGGCACAATTATGTAATGTTACATCCCTAATTTATTTATATATGTATATATTTGATATCTCCAAATCTTAAGGATAAGAAATATAGTCTTCCATTCAAAATTCCAATTTCATGTGCTTGAAAAGGAACAGGCTAATTCTGATGAAACTTTCGATACATCAAAATGCCAAATAAAAAAACAAAAAAAAAACATTTAATATACAAATAATAGTAAATTGAAAAAGTGTGTTGTATAAATGTATAACACACTTTTTTAATTTAATTTTAATTATGTTTTGAAAAGACAATAACATAACCCTTGTTACTAATGTGGTTATATTATTAATAAAACAAATTATATATATAATTATGTTACAGTCAAATCTCTTCCGGTCACAAAAACTTTGCGACTGGTTTCAGTCAAAACCATAATTAAGTTATAATGCATTTATTCTATTGAAACATTTGAGTTATCTTCATCTAAAATACCTATGTAAGTACAAAATAAGTTCCTAAACAGGTTACAATAAAAATCTACCAACCTAATAAAGTCAGCATGTGAAAGTACAATATTTCTTGTTTTTATTGATAAAAAATAGTTTTGACTGATTTTTTCTGTCGAAATTGGTTTTGATTTCATCAGTCAAAACCAATTTTGTGTACACATTAAAATAGCTGTTTAATGTCATAGTACAGGTAACTATATGGCTACATAGTGCACCTACCTGGCATAAGTAATATTGGTATGGCTATGTTAGAAATTCTGTTGTTACGGCAACAATATTTCTCTTCAAAATGAGCATGACATACTCGACGAAGTTTATAAATATTTTCGTTACTCAGACTCAAAATCTCTTCACCAATAGCATGAACCCATGTTCGGAAACAAGCAATGTCCTTCTCAGGATTTGGAAACCAATGAAGAACTCCATAGAGTTTTTTTATAGAGTTTTGCAGATTCTCATAAGAATCTGCAAAAAAAAAAAAAAGAGTTTAAACATTATACTTACAGAAGAAAAAACTTGTGACATAGAACCACATCAATTAAATTGTTAAAACCATTTTTCAATAAACATAATGTTATGTTAATAACATACTATTATGTTTCTGTATGATAGTTTACATAGACAGACAATATTCATTATCACAGGAGACCAAAACATAACCTATACAGGTCTTATCAATTTAATACAGGTAGTAATTTGGTGTCCGATATTAATATTATAATTTAAATTATTGAGGTTTTTACTTACTAAGGGTTTAAGTTAAGGAGTTTTTATTGGTTTAAATTTGTACTTACAGAGATTCATTTATGAGCTTTGTTTAGGAATTATATACATAAATAGACAAGCTAGATTAAATGCAAATGAAACCTTTAAATGTTAAGTACATACATACTTTATTTCAGGTTTAAAGATACATTTATTCGAGTTTAATTTATTCTACATTAAAACGCCAGTATGTTTTTTGTTCCAAACTGTTCACAATTTCATTTTCAATATTTAACCGTTTTGAATTCATTTTCACTCACAATGTGAAAGAGATGCTCCCAGAACAAAGGCTAAAAGCTAATGATACAAATAAGTTACTGCGCTTAGACCTTACGAGTCCTATGAAGCTGTAAGAGCCGCATAGGCTAGCAGCATTAACATCATTGAAACCAGATCAATTAGACCTTAGTGTATCGTTTATCGTAACATTTGAAGCCATTTGGTAAACACATGTAAGCAATAACCACGGTCTACAGGGAACCTTTATTGTTTGCACATTATATATATAATATAAAAGAGGTTTTGGATTCCGAAAGGAAGGGAACACAAAATTTTATGAATTTAAAGAGGTTATTACGTTATCGAGGTTTAAGTTATCAAGGTTCTACTATATAACCATCTGGTTACGTACCTTCGATTTCGGCACACTGAGGAACACAACAACGTTTACTAGACATGGTAAAGTCACTCAGGAGCACTTTAGTGTCTTAAAAGTCTCTGTCTCGAACAATACTAGTACAAACAATTAACGTTAATCGGAGGAGCAGGGCTCGACTCAACGAATTCACGGAGAAGCACTATGTTGATGAAAACAAAGACGTAAACCCAAAGAGCAGAAATTACGGAGATTCGGAAAAGCACTAGGTTGTAAATGTTTGAATTTATCAACAAAAACGACCGGCAGTTATAAAACACGGATTGATTGTTTGACAACTTGCTTTTCCTATATTTAAAAAAGTACTCTGTGGCTTGCTTCATTGCTGCAAGTAAGAAATACAAAATAACTACCGCGACGTCCATTTAATTAAACGTTTAGGATGGGTTTTAGATTATAACTTACATTAAAATTTAGTATAGATTAATTTTTTTTTAATGTTTGTAAGATTTTAATACACGTATTTTGAATTTACTTAAATAATTTGGTAGTTTATTTAATTCAATTATAATAAAATAAACTACTGAACAATATATTTATTTTATTAATGGTAACATTCAGAATTAATTTGTGGAGTTTAATGATACAAGAATAAAATAGTCACTTTCTTAGCAAACCCGTAGTATATTACAACCTATTTTCAACTTAGTTGGTTAGCGTCAGCGAGCGACATCTGTATTTACAAACCTTAAATAAATGACTTTATAAAACGACATAATTAAAAAAGGCGCTAAGAAAAGGTCATGTTACTAGATTACGGTACTCCACCAATTTAGTATCATTATTTTCTCCTAGTTGCATGGTAAATTGGGTGCGTTTGGCAGAAAAAAAGCGCTAGCAAGCGCTTACAAGCACTGAAATAGTTTTCGGCCAGGACAAGATTGCTATTTCAGTAGCGCTGACACAATCCGCCATTTTGCTACACAATCCGCCATTTTGCTACACAATCCACCATTTTGCTTATTTAATTTGTTTGTTTTGAAGTAGAGTTTATAAGTTTTTTGTGCAATATTAGTTTTAAGTAATATAATGACATGAATAGATTACATTACATAAATTACATAAATTTTTAATATGAATACTTCACAAACATATATTTAAATAAGTTAGGTTCCCCGGTTAAAACTAACTTCGTGTCCTAGAGGAAAATAGCTACTTACGATTTGCACAGTCCACCTGATGGTAAGTGGTTGCTGTGGCCCATAGACATCTACACCTATCCTCGATTGCGAATCAAAATGCAGATGCGTTGTCACCCGTGACGATTAAGATGGAATGCCTCGTTTCCAGTAAAAAGGGTCTCCGGTTCTCTACACTCACCATACGAAATACAGCAGCATTAAGCTACTATTTTACGCTGGTATTCTGTGAGAGCGTGGTCCTTCCCGGTCGAGCCGACCCATTCGTGCTACAACTATACTACTAATATAACTGCAGCATGGCTCTACCACGTATAAGCGCTTACCGCTTATGATCGTCATTTTGCTTACAAGCGCTTGCTAGCGCTTTTTCTGCCAAACGCACCCAATGTTCTAAGATTGTACTGCCTGAACCGCCATTAACTGCGTAGTGCACCGCGCATAGAACATGGATGGCTTCGTATGTATAGACCTAATATATAAACGTGCCCTCTAGTTCGAATAAAAGTAAGTCTTGTTTACGTGTCCACACTAAAGATGGCAGCACAAAAAGATTTCAATTTGTTCTCAAAGTAATGTTCTAAGTTGCATGCTCATGGTGTGAATGCAATGCTCACCATACGAAACAGCAGCATTAAACTGCTATTTTACGCTGGTATTCTGAGAGAGCGTGGTCCTTCCCAGGTCGAGCCTACCCATTCATGCTACAACCATAATATAGCTGCAGCATGGCTCTACCACATATAAAAATAGCTACTAGTAAAAAACTACAAATCGCTATGATAATAAATATGAAAGGTCGGATGTTTGTTACTCCTTCACAGTGCAACAGTTGAACAGATTTGGCTAAAATGTAGCTTAAATATAGCTCAAGAGAGGATTGTCAAAACTACTTGTTGCATTTTTTTAATCAAAAATCCCAAATCCCCAGATTTCTACAGCAATGGCATTATGTCAGTACCTACAAGATGGCAACAAGTTATCAAACAAAATGGCACATATATGTTATAATTAAATGTAATTTAAACTTTGAAAAAAAAACGTTGTCTTGAATTTGTGTATAAAATACGAAGAAACTTTTTTCCTGACTTTATATTATATATATTATTGATATTTTAAAATATACAATATTAAAAAACTATAATAATAATAAAAAAAACTAAAACTAGAAACTTAATTATTATACAGTCCTACTCCCCCGCAGTATTATATATTATACATATACATATATTTTTTAAATTTGTTAATGTATATAAATAAAATTGTTAATTTATTGATACTGCTGTTGAGGGGTTATATTGATATGCACATTGTTCTTTTGTTGGTAGAAGTTAGTTAAGGTTTCAGCAAGCTCTTGTAATAATGTTTAAAGATTAGCTAGCTAACACTTATTAGATCATTGTCATTATCTCAACTCATGGCTCACCTCTCAAAATAAGGGTTATCTTATATATAAAAATTAATGTTTATTTGTTCATATTTTATGTGCAGCCATACTGTTCATCAAATTGTGCTGAAATTTTGTCAACTTATTGCTTGCACTTGTGCGAAGGTTGAACAAATAGTGCAATTAATTTACAGTAGGTGGCACGTGTATTGCACTGGAAAAGAAGAACAGTAACACCCCATAGAAAAAACGGCCCGACAGAAACGAGACATCTCAGTTTTTTTTATATAGTTAAATTATATATTTTTTATATTGGAAATCAATGGCTAACACCAAAATAACGCCTTATGTTTTTGTTCAGGCGTTAGTCTAAAAAAATACAAAATGGCTATTTTTCTACAATTGATATAACATTTTGTCGTAACGTGTTGTGAATGAATTCTGCACCTGATTAAAGTATTATTGATTCTGACTGCCGCTGGATGTCTGTCGGGTCTGGGTCACAGATGACTGTTCTTCTTTATTTTAAAGATATAGCATTCAACTACAATGAATATATTATCATTCCTAATTAAACAATATAACTCTTCCACATATAAAACAATATTATTTCACAATTATTTCTTCTGTGGCAGCAACGCACCGGTTACAGCTAGTTTGATACATAAATATAATAGGGTCATATTTATTCAAAGGGCTTATTTGATAGTACAACTTAAAACAAATTTACTGTTTTAATTTTTTTAGCTTCAACTTCGCCAATAGTGCTTCAACCTTCATCTTCTGTTGAGACTGAAATGAATATTGATATGCAAATAGGAGACAACTTAGAGCATTTCAAGTTGCCATATCCGAAACAAAAACTACTTCCTAGAGGTAAATATATTAAAAATAGTAATATTTTATTTCAACTAGGTATATACCATGATTGATTATTGCGTGTCGGACCCGGGAGGGTGTGGGGGGGGGGGGGCCGTTACGCTAGGGGAGTTAGAAGCCATGGAGGAAGACGCGCCCTGTGTTCTTAATGCAGCTTTTCTGAGAAAGAAAAAGGGGAGAAGTCCTGGTAGTGAATGTTGGAACATCATTTTTTACATTTCTCCATGTAAAAAAAGATACTGCTTGAATATACAAATGTAGATACAAAAAAATAACTACCATGCTGAGTTGTATTTATAGTAGCTTACATCGAACGGTGGCTAAGGATAGTATGTTTCAGATACGCATTGGTGATGGCTAACTTAGCAATTTTTTTTTGTTTATAGGATAAGGGTGACAAACGAGCACACAGTCCACTTGATGGTAAGTGGTTGCTGCGGTCCATAGACATCCACATCTATCCTTGATTATGAATCAAAGTGCAGATGCGTTGTCACCCGTGAGGACTAAGATGGAATGCCTCGTGTCCAGTAAAAAGGGTCTCCGGTTCTCTACACTCACCATATGAAACACAGCAGCGTTAAGCTGCTATTTTACGCTAGTATTCTGTGAGAGCGGGGTCCTTCTCCGGCCGAGCCGACCCATTCATGATACAACTATATTATAAATATAACTGCAGCATGGCTCTACCACAGCAATTCCAGAGGACAATGTAGAGATTTATAAAGGAGAATAATGCTATTGTTACGCGATCAAGTCGACGATACACTAGCGCCATCTAGTGTCAGGAACGAGAGCGAGGGGAGCATTGAGAAAATGACATCACAAATCACTCAACCGACAGCGCCTAGTCGAAAATCGAACGCTCGGTACCTTGCGCGTGTTTACTCGAACATTCTGGATATTTCTTTGCTAATTTAAATAAATAGGCGCTGCAAGATGCGATCGGAGCAGTGTTGATTTGGCAAGAAAAGCGAAGTTTCGGAGCGGAATAAAGTGAATTAGTGTGTTTAATTATTAGTGTTTTTAACTTTAATTTGTGTAAAGTAAATTAAAGTGTTAATTTAGGTAATTTTATCGGCAATTTTTATTGTCACGAACCTCAAGCTCGTAACAATTGGTGTCAGAAGTGGGATAAAATCATGCCGATTTTACCTAAGGAGGAAACGGAGGGTGTCCGTACCCGAAGTCAACGCCAGCAGGAGACGGACCAAAGAAGATTTGGTGGTGCAACGCCGCAGACATCGGAGGACCAGCCGCCGGCTGCAGACCCGTCAGTAGCTCCTACATCTGCAGCACCTGACTTAGGTGCTCTGATGGTGATGCTGCAGGAACAGGCTCGCCGACAGGAGGAGCAGGCCCGTTGGTTGAAAGAGCAGCAGGAGGAACAGGCTCGCCGACAGGATGAACAGGCCCGTTGGTTGAAAGAGCAGCAGGAGGAACAGGCTCGCCGACAGGATGAACAGGCTCGCCGACAGGAGGAACAGGCCCGTCGGTTGGAAGAGCAGCTCAAGCGCGATAAGGAAGAGCAGATGCTCCTCATGAAAGACATTCACGCTACCTTCGGGAAAGAGATAAGGGAGGTGAAGGATAAGGTTGCTCAACATGACAACCGCCTGTCGGAAGCTGAAACCCGAATCGACCAAGTGAACAATAGCGTTGACAACGTAATGTCTGACATGAAGAAATCACTGGACGAACTCAAACTGGGTGATGGAACTACAGCTCCCCTAGTAGCTACTACACCTTCGCTACGTGGGTTCAAAGTGCCACCGTTCGACGGGACTTCTTCCTGGTCAGCCTACAAAACCCAGTTCGAGGCTGTTATGAAGGCGAATGGCTGGAATAAAAGTCAGGCCATGACTGCTCTTACACTAGGCCTGCGCGACCAGGCCTTAACAGTTCTGGAAGCTCTCGGTGAGGAAGTGACTTATGAGCAACTCCTTGAGGCATTGGAGGCGAGATATGGCGACGCTCACCTGGAACACGTCTTTCGTGCGCAGCTTAAAGATCGTGTGCAGCGCATCAACGAAAACCTGCAGCAGTGGGCTCTAGAAGTGGAGAAGCTGGTGCGAAAAGCATACCGGTCTGTACCTGCGCTCATTGAAGGGAACCTGGTGCAGACATTCATCGACGGCATCCGCGACCTGGAAGTCAGAGCTGCTGTGAGGCTCGGGCACCACGAGACGCTTAAGGACGCCTTGGCCCATGCACTGGAAGTGGAAGCCGTGCGGCAGGATCATCGTTCCCATCGCATCAGGGAGGTTGCAGCAGCTACAGTTCGCGACCGCAACAAAGGATACAGCCCAAGGTGCTATGGCTGTGGGGAAAAGGGCCATCTTCGATCCAGCTGCCCTAAGCGAACCCTAGAAAGGGAAATTGAACGATCTCAGGAGGGTAGTAAGGCCAACAGCACCGCCCAGCAGCAGCAGGAATACGACTTTACTATCAGACACTGCAGCGGGAAATCTCATGGCAACGCAGATGCATTGTCAAGAAGACCTTGTCCTGAAGATTGCAACCATTGTAGTAGGCAAGAGAGTAAGGAGGTGGTATCCGTGAGGATGCTCAGGACAGACCATCTCAGCAACGGGTGGAAGGACAGCCTACGACATGCACAGCAGGAAGATCCGGACATCAAGCCGATTCTGGGATGGATGAAGGCCCGTGCTACCAAGCCTCGAAAAGCTATTGGGCCCAATGGGACAGCTTGCTGATTCAGGATGAAGTCCTGTGCCATAAATGGGACAATGGTCGAAGAGACAGCTGTCGTTTGCAAATGGTTGTCCCTAAAGCTAAAGTGCCGAATGTTCTACAGCTGTGCCATAATGGTTGTTCAAGAGTCCATCTGGGAGTTAAACGAACTCTACTGAAGGTCCGAGAACAGTTTTACTGGGTCCATTATCGTGACGATGTCGAGGATTGGTGTCGTACATGTACAAGTTGTGCGGCCGTGCGGGGACCTCAGCCACGTAGTAGAGGAGCACCGAAATTGTACAATGTTGGTGCACCACGGGATAGGACAGCCCTTGACATTGCGGAGCCGTTACAGAAAGGCGCAAGAGGGACTCCTAAGATCGTCCATGTGAATCGCTTGGCGCGTTATTATGGGGCCGATAATGCTCGGGACGAGCATGTCTTAGGAGGGGGCAGTGTTACGCGCTCAAGTCGACGATACACTAGCGCCATCTAGTGTCAGGAACGAGAGCGAGGGGAGCATTGAGAAAATGACATCACAAATCACTCAACCGACAGCGCCTAGTCGAAACTCGAACGCTCGGTACCTTGCGCGTGTTTACTCGAACATTCTGGATATTTCTTTGCTAATTTAAATAAATAGGCGCTGCAAGATGCGATCGGAGCAGTGTTGATTTGGCGAGAAAAGCGAAGCTTCGGAGCGGAATAAAGTGAATTAGTGTGTTTAATTATTAGTGTTTTTAACTTTAATTTGTGTAAAGTAAATTAAAGTGTTAATTTAGGTAATTTTATCGGCAATTTTTATTGTCACGAACCTCAAGCTCGTAACACTATTAAATAGAAGTCAGTTTAATAAGTACCAAAAAAAAATTATAAGTAACATATTTTTTTTCTATTTTCAGTTAACACTCGAACATAAAAATGTTCCAAAGAATTGAGAACTTTAAAAGCTCGAATTTTGAAATTAAAAAGTAAATGTAAGACATTGAATGAGAGGGTTTGTCAGGCAAAAAAAATTGTCACAGAGTCAGGCATTTTTAAATGCTGTAGAAAACCTTCCTGAACCAGCTGCAATATTGGTAAATATGCAACTTAAAAGTCATCAAAAATGCCAAGAGGTAGGAGATTCAGCATGAAAGAGAAAATTTTATGTTTGACTATATACAATATATACAAGCAAAGTCAAAAAACATATAACTTCTTGCAAAGAATTTTTGGTTTGCCTTCTAAAAGAACCATGCAAAAAATGTTAAGCAGCATCTCTTTAACTACTGGCATAAACGAGACCATAATGAAACAATTAGCTAAAACTGTGAAAAAGTTGCCTGATGAGGTGGCATTGACAGGACTTTATTATCAAAAATCCCTGAATGAAATTATTGGTTTTGAAGATTTTGGGTGGACCTCAAAAATTGCTGATCATGCATTAGTATTTATACTGAAAAGTCTTAAGGGAAAATTTAAACAACCGATTTGCTTTACATTCTGCCAGAGTACAACAAACAGTGTAGAATTAAAAAAAATTAATCAAAGAAGTAATAGCACAAGTCAACAACACTGGCTTAAAAATTGTGTCTACAATCTGTGACCAATCCCCAACAAATATGAAAGTTAAAAAAATCTTCTTAATGAAACAAAAGAAAAATACCTTCGTAATGCCACTGAATGGAAAAGTTTGGCTTTTGAAATTGATGACAGCAAAATCTTTACAATTTTTGATCCTCCACATGTACTCAAGGGATTAAGAAACAACCTAATGATCAAAAATTTAAAATACACCCAAAACGGAGAAACAAATGTTGCACAATGGAATCATTTACGAATGTTACTTGACATTGATGTGGGAGAACATGACATTCGCTTGGTGAACAAATTAACGGAGATGCACGTCAACAAGGACAAAGTTCCTAAAATGAAAATGAAATATGCAGCTCAAGTTTTCAGCCAATGGGTATCTGCAGCTTTATGCTTCTTAGCAAGTTTGTATTTTTATTTCTGTACTAAATGATGCAAGCGATTCCATCTGTGTGGATTTAGATTTTTAAAATTCAGAGAGCTCTCTGGTTTTCTGTCAAAAAAAAATTCTATCTGTTTACAGAACCCAAGCTATCTTTGTACCAAATTTCGCCAAAATCGTTCAATTGGATGGCCATAAAAAGGTAACAGGCAGAAAGACACATTTATAATACTAGTATGGATATTAATCATCATCGTTATTACAGCCCTTCACAAGTCCACTGGTGAACATAGGCATTCCCCAACCTCTCAAATGATAAAAAAGTACGGTCTTAAGCTATCTGCATACATCGACTTCCTGTATGTCTTACTAGGTCGTCACTCCATCTAGTTTGGGGCCGCTCTACATTTCCCCTACCAATACAAGGCTGCCACTCGAGAACCTTTCGTCCCCATCGGTCGTCGGTTCTTCGAGCTATATGACTAATTCATTGCCACTACAGCTTCACATTATAATAGGAAATAGTAAAAATCTTTAAATTTTTAATAATTAATAATGTTTTCTTTTTCAGATCATAATCTATTGCCAAAAGAATGTCTCGCAACTGCTGATCTGCTGCTACTAGTTGATAAGTTATTTGACTCTTTCAATGGTCATTGTTACCAAGACAGTGCAAGACTATACAAAGCAGCATTGAGAAAAAACTCGCTGCATTTTAAGCTCTGGGATGAAGCTTTACCTATACTGAACTCTATGGGTTATGAAGTAAATAAAGATGGGGCTACAAAATTTATAAAGGTTCCATCAATTCAAAATTGGATACATAATATCCATGTAGTAAAAGAAATGTTTTCTTATTTAAACGCTAAACACAGTGTAAGCAGCTTATTAATGAGAAACCTGAACCAGGATCCACTGGAAAATTTCTTTTCCAGAATCAGGATTCGAAATGTATCACCAACATGCTGCCAATTTACTGAAGCATATAAAACTTTGTTAGTGAATAATTTAACTTCCCCTCATTCAATTAGCGCAAACTGTGAACGTGACAATAACAAAATATTAAAGCCACTAAAATGTTTAATTAATTCGCAAAAAATAGAAACAGGAGAGAAACCAGATGCAAATACAAATGTGGATTCTTTAATAAATTTGTTTGGACAAAATGAGAATTCAGAACCCATCAATTTAACTACTAAGGAAGCTAAACGTTATGTTGCTGGATGTTTAGTGCATAAGTGTATAAAAAATATATGTAAGAATTGTAACGTGTGTAAAATGCAATTGTTAAGCACAACACCTCCGACCCAATATGATTATATTTTAGAAAGGGACTATACAAAAAAGTCATGTAAATATCCATCGGAGGCGTTGTGTTCATTCACAGATGAAGTTTACCTTATAATCCAAACGCAATTGATTGAAGAACCACAAATAAAGAATATAAGGATACGATAATTCAGAAAACTAAAATATTTTGCAACTTTTCGTTCCTCTCCTGCGAAAATCATAATAAGAGGCTTTATGATTATTTGTTAAATTTAACAATAAATGTGGTTGTTCACAGTTGGTGCACCAATGTTAATAGGCTGCTAAAGGGAAAATTATTAAGTACCGATTGTGAAAATGATAATGTTAAAGCTCAAGCTTTCAAATATTATAAAATACATAAAAGAAAATAAATAAATAATTAAAATTACTTTCAGTCTTTCATATTAATATTACAAAAATCTTTTGTGAAATAAGCTAAGTTATATTAGTGTTAATGTTATCTACAAAATTACTATTTGGAGATTTAAGATAATTATTGTAGATATCCAATAATTATCCGGTAGAATGCATACATAAACATTGATAATAAAATTGCTTATTTCATATATATCAATATAGTCATTGACAAAATACGCCATCTAGTGGTAACTACCGCAAGCCGCGATGTACTAAAAGAATACAGCGGCATCTAACGTACACGCAGGGGGTTACACTTCCATACATTAGGTCAGGGCTCAATAATTTGCAAAGACACTAGTGCCATCTTGTACTATATCCCCATAAACTTTCGAACATTAAATTCTAAAAGGTGCGCTAGATGGCGACTACACCAATTCTGGTTATTCTGGAAATGGCAAGTAGCAACTTTATGTGATTTTCGGTTGTTACTACAATAAGTTTGGTTGAGTTGGAATTAGCCCTCTGTTTCTTTGTTGTCTGTTTAGATTTTCATGCTGTAATTACATTGTATGTTTGTGTAGTGTTGTTCGAAATGGACGCTTTCATTTATCATTCCGGTAACCCGGTGGACATATTTAATTTGGTTTGGTGTTGTATTTTGCGGAATAGACGCTTTTACATCGTGTATGTTAAATATATATAACAAAAATAAATGTTAATATTACTGAAATCTATAATACGTTTTTAATTGAACCCTAATCCCTTAAAATATAAATATACCTATAGTATAGATAGCTGTATATAAATAACTACATACGGCTATCTATAGTCAACATGATATTGAGATTAGTTCAAGAGATATGATACCAGGCGGCGACACTATTCATATTGGGTGACAAAAAATCCTAGGAGATGGCTCTCTATTTCTGTATATATTAATCTATATATACAGAAATAGAGAGCCATCTCCTCCTATGCGTACACGGTACACTCAATCGAAAACTGAAATGTGAGTGGCGCATCTATTCCTGGTATATAGTGTTTGTCTATGGTTGATAAATTCTGTTATCACAGACCGCCATTTTTTCATTCGTGACTGTGAAGTTAACAAAAACGGTTTCATCTAGTGTATTCCATAGTGACATTCTCTGGTTAAAGGCGATTTGGATTGACCATATTTCGTTAGTACGAATTAACTTTAATACGAATACCGTCACATTTTGATAAGTGTCGTGTATTACGCTATATTATTTTGTAAAAATTGCTATGTTGGGACGACATACTGTCACTTTTATTTTAGTGTCGATTTTCGTGTTACGGAATTTGAACTATTTGTGTCGATTATTAATTCAGGATGTTATTATTCGTTTTGTGTCATTCTTCCCTTAAGCCAAACAGAGAGTTTGTATTTAATTGGAACAACATACTGACATTTTTTATTTAGTGTCGCTCTTCGTGTTACGGAATTTAAAGTATTTGAGTCGATTATTTATATTTTTTTATTATTTTTTAGTCGATTATTATTCAGGATGTCATTATTCGTTTAGTGTCATTCTTCCCTTAAGCCAAACAGAGGGTTTGTATTCAATTGGAACAACATACTGACGTTTTTTATTTAGTGTCACTTCGCGTTACAGAATTTGAAACATTTGAGTTGATGATTAATTCAGGATGTTATTTTTTTGTGTCATTCTTCCTTTTAAGCCAAATAGCAAGCACGGAAAATAACACTGAGACCAACAAAGAATTTTGTTTAGAGTCATTATTAATTGGGATATTTTAATATTGGTTTTGGTTATTCATATAATTTAACGCTTCTAAAGTCAATCAATTAAATGATCTTCCTTTTAGTAATTTTGACCATAATTTGCTTGTTTTCAGACTTAAAATGCCTTTACAAAATGCGAGAATAAACAAACTCAAGAATATTTCTAGAAGACTGCTTGAGGACACACAAGATGATAAAGAAGAATTCAAAAAAGAACGTGTCATGGTATCCAGAATGAAGCTGTTCATTTAGAAAGCGCAAATACACCAACGACACACCAGACCTCCAAAAATCTTTGTGAATTAACTCGCAATGAAGAAGACGTTAACCAAAATGCAAATGAAGATATTTCTAACCACAATCTTGGATTTAATATTGTGCCTTCCCAAAAAATCACACCTAAAGATCACCAGAAAGCTGAACAGGTTTCTTATTACCTTACCTAAAACATTAGGAGATTCTTACCTTATAATATCAAACTAAGAATACTATTCAGAATACACTACTTACCTTACCACAATTTGAAACAATAAGCGGTTAATAACTAAAAAAGCTTATTGTCTTTTCCTTGTTCTTCTCCTAGTCACCCAGCTAAGAATATCACTGCATGAGTTATGAGATGCATTTCTTTTACTTATTGTTATTTAAAATAATTACTTATTTTAGGAGGAACTCCTTCATGTGGATGAAAACTTGCATCTAAATGAACAACTTCATGCAGAAAGAAGAAATTCCAGGTCATCTACCTCCAGTCATGCATCTCCACGTGATTTTTCACCTGCTTCAGACGATGACCCAAGTTACTTACCATTAAAACCATCCACTGCAAACCGTCGACGACCAGACTCTTCTTCTTCTTCAGATTCATCATCGAGCAATTCTTCGTCTAGTTCCTCTTCCTCGTCAAGTTCTTCGTCTTCGTCGAGTTCTTCTTCTGAATGTTCTTCGACGAGAAATCACCAGTGTCCATCGTTGGCGTCATTAGCTTCTGCCGCTCTAGACAAAATCTCTACAATCCAACCTACTACTATCAGAAATGACTGCAATGAAGATGGGCAAATTACTGTCACCCATTCCTTAGAATCTAATAATCTAACGTCAGTTCCTGGGCTAGCCAGTGTTAACATATTGAACCCTGTTGTAGAAGAAGGCAATAGGAATAGTCGAAAAAAAATCAGACGAATTAATAAAAAAATTTAATTGGAACAAAAGACAGCTCAGACTCGAAGAAATCGAGGACAATCATACGTATCTACATCATCAAAAATTGTTGCAGAAAGGGTGATGAGAGGACCCTGTAATGAAAAGTGTCGGCTTAAATGTCGTGATATTATTGCAGAAGATGACCGCAAAAGATTATTTGACTCGTTTTGGAATTTGGGCTCACTAACACGTCAAAGAGATTATATAGCTAATAATTTAGTTAACGTATTTCCTAAGTATTAGTACAAAAGACTTAATAGCAGCAGAAACCAAAGAATGCATTCCATTTCGAGATAAATGGTAAAAAAAAACAGTGTGTAAAATATTTTTTTAAAAATACTCTTGGAATTGGTGATCGACCTATTAGAACAGTGATAGACAAGAAGAACGAGCAAGGTATAGTGGACCCTGAACAAAGGGGCAAATGCAGTAATAAAAAAAACCATTCCTGAAGATAATTTAATTGAAGTGTGTCGTCACATCAATAGTATACCTCGTATAGAAAGTCACTATCTATAAAAACAAACTTCGAGAGAATTTATCGACGGAGGAAAGACGCTTGCTGATTTATACAAAGATTATAAAGCTGATTGCATTGAAAAAAAAATATCGGATTTGTAAAAATACATATTTATAGAAAAGTTTTTAATACTGAGTTTAACATCAGTTTGTAGGCTACTTTCCTACATTATATACACACACATATGCCACACAGATACACACATGCATACTCTCTCACACTCAACATATACAATACTTTTACACGACTATATATTACACCACTATATACTCTCAACACAATGCACGTAGCAACAGCCGGGCGTTGAACGCGCCGCCCGGAATTCCGTTAACATAGCTGGCAAACGGATCGCCTGCGTCCGCGCTCCGCGCACCGCGTTCACCAGTCGTTCTACCACTACGACGCGGAACGCATGTTGCTCGCTTGCGCTAATCCATTGTTCTCGCCATAGACTTTTAAATATTACGATAATATTGATTGTGCTTTTTCTAGACTGTATTTTTATTATAAACTCTTCTATCTTGGCTTGTGTATCTTCTGCTTGTTTGTGCTAAATTGTATATCTCCTGCTTGTGTATTAAATTAAACATTTTAACTATCAGTGTTGTGAACTTATTTGTATTGACGATTTATCTCGCTAAACTGGTGACCCCGACGTGATTTGAACACGCAACCAAACAACCTTCGGAAACTTCAAGCTTTATCATCGTCATAGAATACCCCACCCATTCGCTCCCGAACAGATATCGTCTGCAGTCTTCATATCCTGCAAGCCATCTAGCTTCACAAGGTTCATCGCAGCACTGGAATAATAATGCTTCCTGTTCCTTCAAGCTACTCTCTGCGCTATACAGTGTTCGGCACGGCTCTGAGCCTTACTGCTCGCCTCTGCTTCACGGCACTCTCGCAGATTACTTGCCTTCTTCTCGACTCACCGCAGACTACAAGGCAATCTCCTGGCACTTGCACATTCGTCGGCAACGAGGCTGCACTATCGACCTCCGGTCTGAGCAGGGGGGTGATGTAGCGGCGCTGTCGTCGCGCCACAAGCGAAAACACACCGAAGCCTAAATCGCGCTATCAACATTCCGAATCATAAACAGTATATATAGAACTTCTCCGAACTATCACTTGGAGCGTGAGCCGCTCCCCGGGCAGAACACCTTGCCCGGCGGGAGATCTCCCCTTTTCTTTCTACGGCCACAGCTAAACTGCTAAACTGGTGACCCCGAGCTGAATACGTATTTAACACTATAATGGCTAAACAACGCGAGCACAGTGGTGAGCACATGTCTGTCGGGCCTTCCGACATTTGCAAAGTTGGAATTCGTGTTCCGCCATTTTGGCCAGAAGAACCGGAGATTTGGTTTGCTCAGATAGAAGGACAATTCGCGATTTCAGGTATAACTAATGATTCTACTAAATTCAATTATGTCATTGGTCAATTAGAACATCAGGTATCTAAGGAAATAAAAGACATTATTGTGAATCCTCCTGCCAGTGACAAATACGAAAAGCTTAAGTCAGAGCTTATTAAAAGACTGAGTGCGTCTCATGAAAGGAAGGTTAAGCAATTGCTCATGCATGAAGAGCTCGGTGACAGGAAACCGTCACAATTTCTCCGGCACCTGCAAAGTCTAGCGGGTCCTAGCGTTCCGGATGAATTCGTGAGGACAATTTGGACGAGTAGACTGCCAGCAAACATCCAGACAGTTCTGGCAGCACAACCGACCGCCTCGCTCGAGATATTAGCAGATTTAGCGGACAGAATCCAGGACATTGCTATATCTTTGCCTCAAGTAGCTACCACCAGTTACTGTGCACCTCCAACTCCTGGTTCCACGATGGATTTGATGGCCAAAGAAATTGCAGAGTTAAGAAAGCAAGTGGAAAACCTAACAACAAGCCTTCATCGGAGATCTCGCTCTCGCACGAAATATCATGAGCGTCGCAGACGTTCATCATCAACCCGATCAGCATCTTCCTATCGAAGGCATCCTAAATGTTGGTTCCATGCGAAATTCGGTGTCAACGCCAAAAGGTGTGTTCGCCCATGTGATTTCCAGGCGGAAAACATGAAGGGCAGTCGTTAATGGCGACTGATGATTGCCCAAGTTCTACTGGTCGTCTCTTTGTTACGGACCGAAGATCGAAAAGGCAGTTCCTGGTCGACACGGGTAGTGACCTCTGTGTTTTCCCTCGTGCATGGCTTCCTGAGCGGCGTACGAAGACCACCTACCAACTCTGTGCAGCCAACGGGAGTGTCATCAACACGTATGGTTATGTACACCTTATTCTTGATCTTGGCCTTCGTAGAGACTTTAAATGGCGTTTTGTAGTTGCCGATGTAACAAAGGCTATTATTGGTGTAGACTTTCTCTCTTTTTATAATTTAATTATAGATTGTCGTAATCACCGCCTTGTAGATAATACCACAACTGTTTCTGTCAATGCTTTGTATGTTAAAAATTTAGATGCTGTTTCGTCCGTTAAGGTTGCGACTGGTGACACGAGGTACCATGATATTCTAGCCGATTTTCCAGAAATAACACGTCCGGCTGGGATGCAACGTAACATTCCACATAACACCGTACATCACATTCGCACTACACCAGGTCCTCCTATTTCATGCTCTCCCAGACGTCTTGCCCCGGATAAATTAAAAATCGCGAAACAAGAATTCGAGTCAATGCTTGCTAGCGGTATCATCAGACCATCAGAGAGTTCATGGGCCTCTCCCTTACATTTAGTTTCCAAAAAAGAGAATGGCTGGCGACCCTGTGGCGATTACAGGTTGCTTAATGCTAGGACTATTCCTGATAGGTATCCCATAAGGCACATCCATGACTTTACTCATAGCATCGCTGGATGTAACATATTTACTAACTTAGACCTTGTTAAGGCCTATAATCAGATACCTGTCAGTGAATTAGACATACCTAAAACCGCGATTACTACACCATTTGGTTTATACGAATTTAAGTATATGAATTACGGTTTGCGTAATGGAAGTCAAACCTTCCAAAGGTTCGTTGATGAGGTCACGCGTGGTTTAGATTTTTGTTATTGTTACCTGGATGACTTTTTAATATTCTCGAGGAGCGAGTCGGAGCACGAGGAGCATTTACGCCAGATATTTAACCGACTGAAGGAGTATGGGATGTTGATCAACACCTCTAAATGTGTTTTCGGTGCGTCTGAAGTAACATTTTTGGGTTATAAAATTTCCGCCAATGGTATTAAGCCTCTCCAGGAGAAAGTTCAGGCGATTAAAGATTTTCCTTCGCCCAAAAACGTTCGCCAGCTCAGAAGATTTCTGGGCATGATAAATTTCTACCGGCGATTTTTGCCTAACGCTGCGCGCATTCAAGCTCCCTTAAATGCATTGCTTGCAGGAGCCACAAAAGGTTTACAACCAATAAATTTAACAGGAGAAGCTAGTAAGGCTTTTAACGATTGTAAGCTAAGCCTATCTGAAGCAGCTTTACTAGCTCACCCTGACACACATTCCAAGCTCGCTCTTGTTACTGACGCCTCAGATATAGCTTTGGGTGCGGTATTACAGCAGTACAAAGACGGCACGTGGCAACCGCTTGCGTTTTTCTCCCGCAAAATGAGTTCTGCGCAGCAAAAATATTCGCCATACGATAGAGAGCTTCTTGCCATCTATGAGGCCATTAAGTATTTTCGGCATATGTTAGAGGCGAGACATTTTATTGTCTATACCGACCACAAGCCTATCAGTTTTGCTTTCCGCGAGAGGAAAGGCAACTGTTCGCCTAGGCAGTATAGACATCTAGACTACATTTCACAGTTCACGACCGACATAAGGCACATATCTGGTAAAGACAATGTTGTTGCCGATGCCTTATCTCGAATTGAAGAACTGCAAGCGCCCGTCAATCTCAGTACATTGGCCGAAGCTCAAGCATCAGATCTCGAACTGGCTGAACTTCTCAAAGGTGGATCGTCCCTTCGCTTAGAGAAGTATGACATTCCTGGGAGTAGGACATGCATGTACTGCGATGTCAGTACACCGACTCCCAGACCATTTGTCCCTAAAGTGCTGCGCAGACAATTTTTTGAAAGTCTGCATTCTTTGAGCCATCCAGGCGCGAACGCTACAGCAAAACTAGTTGCAGAGCGTTTTGTGTGGCCTAGCATCAGGAAGGACTGCAGAGAGTGGTCACGTGCCTGCTTGGCTTGCCAACGTGCCAAAGTGACGCGACACGTATCTGCGCCTTTAGGGACATATAACCTACCGCGTGCAAGGTTCAAGCACGTCCACATCGATCTTGTGGGGCCTCTGCCTCCATCGCAAGGCTTTCGATACTGCCTCACTGCAGTCGATCGCTTTACACGATGGCCGGAGGTCGTACCTATCGTAGATATAACTGCGGAAACCGTTGCCAAAGCACTGCTGTCTGGATGGATAGCTAGGTACGGCTGTCCAGTAGACATTGTTACAGATCGCGGTCGACAGTTCGAATCCGCTTTGTTCCAATATTTATCGAAGATAAATGGGTTCCAGCATAAAAGAACAACAGCTTACCATCCGGCATGCAACGGTTTAATAGAGCGTTTCCACAGGCAGCTCAAGGCAGCGATCATGTGCCATGCAGATGAACATTGGACTGAATCTTTACCTTTAGTTCTCCTTGGCATTCGTAGTGCATTTAAGGAAGACTTGCAGTCTTCGTCTGCCGAACTGCTATATGGAGAACCACTTAGGCTACCTGGTGAATTTTTTTGACCCCACCATAAATGTTACGTCGGATATAACCGATTTTACAGCCAGGTTGCATAATTTTGTTAAACATTTGCAACCTGTCCCAGCTTCACGCCACACAAAAGAAAAAACTTTTGTATACAAGGATCTCGCAACTACTGAACACGTCTTCTTAAGAGAAGACGCTTCGCGTACGAGCTTGCAACCTGCGTACTCAGGTCCGCACAAGGTACTCGCCAGAGGAGATAAGGTATTTAAACTCCTGGTAAAAGGCAAAGAGATGAATGTCTCAATCGACAGACTTAAACCGGCTTACATTTTAGCTGACGGTAGCAGCTACAGTCCCATTCAGGCCGCTTCCTCAGAGAATATTAAAGGGTCCCATCCGGGCCCAATTACAAGGTCTGGACGCCGTGTTAGATTCCCGGACTATTATCGACCATAAGATGGCCTCTGGGGGGGAGTGAATGTAGGCTACTTTCCTACATTATATACACACACATATGCCACACAGATACACACATGCATACTCTCTCACACTCAACATATACAATACTTTTACACGACTATATATTACACCACTATATACTCTCAACACAATGCACGTAGCAACAGCCGGGCGTTGAACGCGCCGCCCGGAATTCCGTTAACACAGCTGGCAAACGGATCGCCTGCGTCCGCGCTCCGCGCACCGCGTTCACCAGTCGTTCTACCACTACGACGCGGAACGCATGTTGCTCGCTAGCGCTAATCCATTGTTCTCGCCATAGACTTTTAAATATTACGATAATATTGATTGTGCTTTTTCTAGACTGTATTTTTATTATAAACTCTTCTATCTTGGCTTGTGTATCTTCTGCTTGTTTGTGCTAAATTGTATATCTCCTGCTTGTGTATTAAATTAAACATTTTAACTATCAGTGTTGTGAACTTATTTGTATAGACGATTTATCTCGCTAAAGTTTTTTTATACCAAAAAAAGATCAGTGTGATCTTTGCACAGCTCACAGGATTGCCGATGTAAAAGAAAATTTGGAAGATAAATAACAAGATCATTTAAAAGAAAAGGATGCAAGTAGAATAGAGAAAAAAATGATAAGAAAGCTTGACTGTATGATGATCACCGTCAATTATCATCGGGTTCTTGAATTTTTCTTCCATGTCGCAGACCGCTCGAATACGACTTCTAAGTCGTAGTGTGCCGTTTATTGACTCGACGCTGAGCTGGCGAAGGCGGCTGGCTCTCTTTGTTGATCGGCTTCCCGCTGTTTAAGCTGTCTATTTCTTCCGCAAAGGATTCTTCTTGAGAGGATCGCATCAGGAGTTCTTCAGCTGTTTTAAGCAGCTCGGCTGAGACCATTAGCGGCTTTATGTCTTTTGGCGACCGCTTCTATGTCGTCGTGTGCGCCTGATATTTTACGGTAGCTTTGTTCTTTTTCCAAGTGGGATCAGCCTCTTTATTCTTCTTTGTTCGTTTGTAGTTGACTCTCTGTTTGGTGTTTCTGCAGAATTGAGTGAACTGTAGAACACATGCGGTTGAGTATCGGAGTCGGTCCCAGTTGGAGAACTTCGCTGGATCAGGTAGACCTTCTGCAAGCTTCAATCTTCCTTTGTTGCTCACGTGATGTGTCTTTTCTTCGTCGGAAGGTTCTTCCGCTGTTGCTCTTGTGGTTTCCGTCGGCCAGAAATCTTCTGTTAGGTATAAGAAGTCAGGTCCTTTGAACCGTCGATGGTCTTTATTAAATGCTGCTGGCACGTCTCGTGGGGCATCGTCCGCCACGTTTAGCTTTGTCGGCACACAGCGCCAGTCGTTGACTTTGGAACTCTCTTCTATTGCTGCTAGACGATGAGCCACGTAGGGCTTATATGAATGTGACCCTGTCCTTATACAGGTTAGTACTGTCTTGCTGACCGTCCAGAATACTTTGCGGTAAGGTTTCCTCTCGTGTTCTTCGACTACTGTTTCTGCGAGTCTGGTGCCCATGACTGCAGCCTGTAGTTCCAATTTTGGGATGGACGTCAATTTTAACGGTGCCACCTTTGCTTTCGCCATAATGAGGGATAGGTGGACTTCGCCTACTGCTGTTACAGCTCTCCAAAAGAGAACCGCAGAGTAGGCTGACTCGCTGGCATCGCTGAAGACGTGGAGTTCTAGGGAGGCCGCGTCGCTGTAGTGAAGATATTGCCGCGGGATTGCTACTTCGCGGAGGCCTTTCAGATGCTCCATCCACATTACCCATTGCTCCGCCAGGTCCTCATCGATCTTGTCGTCATATGCTGTTCCTCTACGCCAGACTTCCTGGAGTAGTTGTTTTGCCCTGATGGTGATAGGTGAGGCGAACCCGAGCGGGTCGAAGAGCGACATCACTATTGTCAGTGCTTCCCTTTTCGTCGGCTGCTTCCCTTCTAGGAGTGTTGAGGGTATTCTGGCTAAGTTGAGGTTGAAGGTGAGTTCGTCTGAGTTGATCTTCCAGACAACACCCAGAACTCGTTCCATCTTTTCTTCTGTTTTGTAGAGTTCCATGTCTTCTGTCTGATTGTCTTCTCCAAGTGTTTCTAGGAGTGACGCTGAGTACGATTTCCACTGTTTCAACTCGAAGCTGGCTTTCATGTGCACGGCTCGTACACTCTTCGTGATGCGTTTGGCATCTTCGAGGGTTCTGAAGCTGTCCAAGTAGTCGTCGACGTAGTGCTTCTTTATGATGGCAGCTGCGGCTTCTGGGTGAGTTTCCCCGTGCTGTTTGGCGTTCAGGTTCTTGACGTATATTGCTGTCGAAGGCGAACTGGATGCTCCAAAGATTAACGATGTCATTCTGTATTCTTCCGGGAGGTTGGTTGTCTCGTCGATCCCCACGCCACAGGTAACGCAGTGCGTCCCTGTCTTGTTCTCGCAACTTGACTTGCATGAACATCTCCTTGATGTCCGCCGTAACCGCGATCATGTGTTGTCGGAAGCGCATGACGACACCTGGTAGCGATTGTAGTAGATCAGGCCCTTTGAGTAGCATGTCATTAAGTGCCACCCCTTTGGTCTTGGCTGCGGCATCGTGTACCACCCGCAATTTCTCCGGTTTCATTGGGTTGACTACTGCAAAGTGAGGTAGGTACCAAGTCTTGTCAGCTGTCTTCTGTTTTGGGGCGGGTTCGACGTAGCCCTTTGCGACGAGAGCGTACATTTGTTCCACGTATTTCTTCTTTAACGTAGGATCACGATCTGTCTTCTTTTCTATATTGAAGAGCCTCTTCAGCGAGTTTTCGTAGTTGTCTGGTAACTTGACATCGTCTTTGCGCCAGAGAAGACCGGTCTGGAATCTTCCTTCTTCTATCTTTGTTGTGGTCTTTTCCAAGATACGAAGTGCTTGTTCTTCTGGATCAGACTTCGGTCTCTTGGGTTTTATACAGAGTGCGTCCATCTCGAAGTATCGCTTCACAAGACGCCTCTAGATTCTCGTCTGGATCCTCTGCGATGTGTGACACGAAATCGATGTTCCGTCCGAAGCTTCGTGTCTGACTTCCGTGGAGTACCCAACCTAGTGGCGTGAGAGATGCCACTGGGTGGTTCTTGTCTCCTCTTCTTACTTCTGATGTCAGCAGAAGATGCCAGTTATCTTGACCGATCAGCACTCGTGGCTTTGCGTTTGCATATGTGAGATGTCCTTGGATATCAGAGAGGTGTTGACAATCCTCCACTAGTTCCTGTGGGACCCGTTGAGATGAGACTTGCAGGTTCTTCACTGTGCGTGCTTGTATTTGCTCTACATGATCGTTGAGCCCCTTTAGTTTGATGGTGACTCTCCTTGATGCTGACTCCGATACTTTCTTGTCGTTGATGGTTTCTATCTTCAGTGGGTCTATGGGGCCCGTTGCTCCGACGCTTGTTACTATGCTATCGTCGACGAGCGTGACTGTTGAGCCGTCGTCCATCAACGCGAAGGTGTTGACAGCTCCTTTTGGTTCTTTAACCTGGATCGGTAGGATTTTTAAATACGATTGCTTCTTGACGGTCCACGTTGAGTTGGTGACCTCTGTTGCCCCTTGATTTTCTTTTGATTCTGTGTCTTCCGACTTCTTTTCGTAGTGTAGCATCTTGTGGTGGGAGTACTTGTAGCTGTTGACATTACATGACTTGGGTCGGCAGTGGTGTGTCTTGTTCCTATAGGGAAGACACCTGAAGCAGAGGCGCTTGGACTTGGCCATGTCCCATCTTGCATTTGCATCTAACTTCTTGAATTGTTCACATTCTGTGGCATTGGTGTGCCCCGTATGTTCACATACGACGCACCTTGGTATGTATGTCTTCTCAGTCACGTTGTTGATCCTTTGAGTCTTCCTTTGTGGTGCGGCTGTAGTAGGCGGTGTCATCTGTTCGGGCAGCGCGTAGGGTCCACACAATTCTGCTTCCCTTTTGAAAAATTTCTTAGTTAAGAAAGAAAGAAAGAAAGAAAGAAATGCATTTTATTCAAGTTCAAACATGCAGCATAACAAGCAAAAAAGTAGATATAAGCCAAAAGATAAATACAACTAAATTAAAAGTAACTTAACATTATTATAAATTTAAGAAAATATTTTAAAAATACCCTGTGCTGCAGCATGAAACTGTGAAACGGACCGGACTCAGTGATAGCACTGGTTTTCAGTCCAGCCCTTACCCAGAGGCAGCTCGGGCGGCTGAGTGCACGCTCGCTCTAGATGCCCGTAAATTCATAATAAACTATAAACATATACATATGCATACCCATACCTATATATAATTGGACTGAAAGCGGATTTATTATTTATTTTAACTTTCTGGTAAATTCATTCACCGTTAATTTAGTAATAAAATTACTACATTAAATAATTATCATAGTTATTTTACCTGGATACTACGTCTTAACCAACATCTTTTTGTTCATTGAGTAGAAGTAATTTATATTTGTTTTTAAGACTATTAATCGTTGTAAGGCTCCGTAAAGGAGGTGGCAGATTGTTCCAACACTTTGTTGCATTGTATTTAAAACTACCTCTGAATGCAGTTGAGCGGCTAAAAGGATATACTAATTTTTGTTCAATTGATCTGAGATAATGTTTATTATTGTGATCTTTGGCCCAATCAAGCTTATTGTACAGATATAATGGTTCTTTGTTTTTTACAATACCAAACAAAAGAGTGGCAAAGTGTAGACGTCTCCGGAGGTCCATTTTTAATATATTTGCTTTGTTGAAAAACGGTGTTACATGTGTACGTGGTGGTAGGTTAAAGCAAAAACGCGCACAGGCGTTTTGCACCCGTTGTATAATTTGTTTGGTACGAGCTAGAAGTCGCGGTCCTATGAGAGAATCAGCATAGTTGAATTTTGATAGAACAAGGGACTCGCATAAATTTACACGCAGAGTCAGGTTTAGGTAATTGCGAATTCGATAAAGTACTTTTAGCCTAAAAAAGCAATTACGTACAATGTCAAAAATGTGCTTCTCGAATCGCAGCTGCTCGTCCATCACTACACCAAGATTTCTCGCTTCAGGGACTCTCTCTATTGTATCCTTATTTATGTAAACAGCGGGGCATTTCGATATAATCTTTCGTACCTGTGTTGGCGTTCCCAGTATCATGTATTTTGTTTTTTTTGGATTCAGAACTAGTGTGTTACGCTCAGACCACAGATATATGCGATTCAGGTCGGCGTTAAGCTTTGCCAAAGCTATATCTGTGTCGCAGGGCTTAAAAGAAATATATACCTGTAAGTCGTCTGCATATGCATTTTCAAATGAAGAACATTGTTTCAACCTTATATGTTAGATACGAGTATTTAAGAATTCTAACTTAGTACATACGTTGTAAAATAGGCATATTTTGTGGAATAAATAAAAGGTTTTTGTGATATAAAAATGTAATGTATATCATAATATAGATCTTTTTTTGTGCTATCTTTATAAATAAAATGTATAAATGTATGTCTTATACAAATAAAGATATTGGGCAAACCGTGAGAGAGTGATAGTACAAATTGATGTAATTAGGTAGCGTAATCGCACAGAGGGCGCGGCTCTCTTTCGCGTATAGCTTGTTGATACCTCAGTAAACTGGTTTTCATACAAATCGTTCGGGACCAGCTACCAGTATATAATATAATCAAGAAAGAAAAGTATATAGGGAAGTGATAGGGAAAGTAATTACTCTCTCACGGAACGGTTTGAAGATAATTACTGTTTTATTCCCAAGGAATCCTTCACCTTTAAAATAAGTACAGTTCATTGGTGTCGATAGCGCGGCACATATTGAAGAAATAAGGCGTTGGGACCGGGACGACCTCGGAAGACCCGTAATCCCCACCTGAACCTTTTTGAAGAAAAGGAAAAGGACGACGCCCTTGTGTGTTACTCCGTTGCGGGGTTCACATACGTTGTTCCCGAACCCAACGTAGGTGATGACACCTACGTTGGGTTCGGGAAGCGGATTTCCTACCCTCCTATGAAGGAGGGTAGGAAATCCGCTGCTGAACGAGCCGTGACAAGAACGATCCCTCGTTCCTGTCCTTTTTCAATTGCTCCTTGGCAGCTGGATCAAGTAGCAAGCGACCCCTCGTTCCCGTTCCTTTTCAATTGGTCCTTCGAGAAGCCGGATTTAAGGAACCAGCTGTGAACTGATGGATACCATTCAAGAGGACCTTCAGAGCCGAGTAAAGATCAGCGACCGAAGGAAGCCGGAGGTTTGAGCTGAATCAACAGGACCAAAGACAAGAAGACCAGGCCAGCGCAGTAGGCCCATTAGGGCTTAGGCAGGACCGGACCTGGAATACTGGTAGCTACCGGAAGAAAGAAAACCAGAATTGCGGCTTGGGGCGTGTGCTCGCATGGGGCACATATCGCAGCCAGGCGCAGGTGCCTTTTTAGGTGGCCAAGTAGGGCTTGGCATTTTTTCCTGTCGGGCAAGCGTGCTCGGCATTTTCCACTGGACGGCCATAGTTGGAATTTGCTGTCGGACGACCGTGTCCGGCATTTCCTGTCGGGTCATCAGGCTCGGCATTTCCTCTACGGGATTGTGTTTTCATTTCCTGTAGCGCTCAAAGGCGTTTGGTGTTTGCTGTTACCAACGCGGGAGCGCTCACAGTTGCCAGGCAAGGGTGCAAGAAAGAAGAAGAAGCATCCACCGCTGCTGCTGCCAGGCGAGGGTGCTCGTGTGGGCACCTGACTGCATCGCGGCCGGAGGAGAGCGCCTGGACGAGGCGTCACCGGCGACTGGGCGGCGAGCACAGCATACATCCCAACCCCCCTAACGGTGCCAAGCCGGTCCGGCTCTGGTACAACACCTTCGGGTGGAGCATTTCTCTCGGGCGAGACTGCGCTTGCACTACTGGCTCGACTGTTTCGCCATATTCCTTGGCGGGACAGTTCCTAAACCTTTCCTCCATTCCATTCCTGTGCGACTCCATCCCTGGACGGCTCACCACGGTAGGCCCCGTCCAGGATTGATAGGGCCGATAGGGCTGTTAGGGTGGTAGTAAGGTTGTAGGGTTGGGAGATAAAGGGGGGGAGGAGTAGTGGGGTTGGATTGGGGTGTAGAAGGGTTATAGGTAAGGGGTTGCAGGGACCGTAGGGTCGTAGGGACAGTTAGGGACTTTAGGCCAACAATCACCTTCCTGCAAGATAAAGAAGGCACAAGACCAGACAGAGAGGAGCGAGGGAACCAGGACAAGAACAGGGCTCTCAAGAAAGGCTAAAGAGGCGGAATCATCTGGAGCGACCACAGCTATTGCTTCGAGTGGAGCAACTCCTTCAAGTGGAGCCACCACCGATACGTCCACATGGACGTAGGACTCAGGGGCGTCCGTGGCAACGACAAGCAACAGGACGGACACCAGTGGTACGCAGACCAGCGCCGCATAGAAATCCGTTATATCCAGTACCCCTATCACGAACATTTTGATCTATCGTATAGTTTACGCCACAGTTTAGTTTCAGTTAAATTTTGTATGGGAATTTGAACAGCGCTCCGTGGGCGTATTTGGAACTAAAATTCAGAAGCACGAACATCTAACGCTACGTTACGTATCGCTTTCGTATAGTTTAACGTATAGTAAGACACAAAATGTATGGGAATCGGCAGCACGAATCTTTTTTTGACGTACGTTATCGTCTATACACTGTAGAGAACTACGAAATCTTTCTCACCGACATTTTTACGGTGAGAACGCTATCGAGAAGTATTAGTTTTTAACAACAAGTAGAATGCGATCCACGACTTTTTATTATTTTGTGTGGCATTTGGCAGTCGAGGCAAGAAAGCAAAGATGAGAATTAAGGTACGCAAAATTTACTATTTAAAGTATTACTAATTAGTATATTACATATATATGTACCCTTATTTTAACTATTTATTTGATTAATAATCATTAGATTTTGATAGCTGTTTCAATTAAATATATCTAAATCGTTCCGGTGATATAACTCAACGAATTTTTATTCGGCAAACGGAAGACCCTCCGGATAATTCTGAATTGGAATTTAAAAAAAAGATACAGATTAAGTAAAAATGCATTTAAATTATTCTGCCGTTAATTTTACTCTGAAAACTTCAGAGGGAGTAAATGAATAAGCTTAGAGATTAAGGTATAAAAAATAATGCACAAAATTATAGTACCTGCGGTAGTTATTATGTACCTAAGCTCAGTTTTTTATTTTCATTTTTGTTTCAGGTTATTTATGCTTTATTATTTTATGCAACAAGCTATTATCAACGTTTAGTCGGTATGGGTAAGAATTTGGAACAAACAAGTGTTATCCAATGTGTCTCTCAAGTTACGGAGGCACTTAACAGTCAATAAATAATAACCAATACCTTTATCAGGTTGCCCACTTCAAGGGCTGAGAGAGACGTCGTCAATGTAAAGTACTTACATACTTATTTTTAGCTGTGTTGATTTCTCTAGTCTAATTTTTGACGGCTCCGTGGCGTAGTGGCTTAGCAAGGAGTTGCAGCGCAGGGGGCCGCGGTTTCGAATCCTGCACGGAACAAGTATTTGTATGGCCTACAAGTAATTACTGCCTCCACGACACTGGATAAATCCTATTGTGGCGGTTTTAGTATAACTAGTGTTTTGTGACTTTCTACAGATTTCTTAAAACATACAAGATAACGGGTGTTATTGGTTGTACTGATGGATCACATTTCCGCAAATTATTTCACCACAAATATAATTAGAAAGAATCCAATACGCACCCAATACGTTAAAGTTATGTTACATAAATTGTGAAACATTACTAATGAAAAAAAGCTTTTTTGGTATTGCCCCACGAATTTATAATAAACTACCTGATATAATAAAAAATATGAACTTATTTAAAATTAAAAAAATGCTTAAGTAATGAATATAGACAAACGTTATTATAAAATTGACGAGTTCTTGAATGATAATTTTGACCAATTATATTGACTAATGATATTATTTTGTTATTGTCATCTATTTAATTTTATCAATGTAGCAATTTCATTAATTTTTATTCTATTTTATTTTTATGGAATGATTCTCATAAGAACACATCATTATATGTCTCTCATGTATGTCTTTCAGACAAAACATAGCGTACTAATAATTGTAACGCAAGACCTTAAATATTTAAACCTACCTATGTTTGACAAATAAACTATTCTGATTCTGAAAAAAGAGTTTGAACATTTATTTTATTGCCGAAAGTATTTTCATTATTTAAAGTGCAAGTTGTAAGTTTAACTGTAAAAGAATGTCCACTACCTTATTCTAGATGGGCAGCAGTCTCCACGCAATAAAAATAAAAAAATTAAAAAAACTGCGTTTGACAACCCACCTGCCCGCCCTGGTGTGCCCGCTGTATATTATAATCTATGTAGTCCACTGTCAAGTTCAAAAGATATTAAGCAAATATTAAATTTAAAAATAGTTTTTTTTTATAGGGTAAGGTGACAATCGAGCACACAGTCCACCTGATGGTAAGTTGTTGCTGCGGCCCATAGACATCTACATCTATCCTCGATTACAAATCAAAATGCAGATACGTTGTCACCCGTGAGGACTAAGATGTAATGCCTCGTTTCCAGTAAAAAGGGTCTCCGGTTTTCTACACTCACTATACGAAACACAGCAGCATTAAGCTACCATTTCACGCTGGTATTATGTGAGAGCGTGGTCCTTCCCCGGTCGAGCCGACCCATTCGTGCTACACGTTCGTGCACATCTAATATAACTGCAGCATGGCTGTACCACGTATGAATATAATATGTATTAAGAAATTTATGGATGACAATAACCCCTGGGAATGAGATAGTCGCTACTAAACTATTTCCAATATGATTTGTATAGTTAATTGTAAAACAACATAATACATGATTGTAAACATTTTGTTTTTAATTTCCAGCAGGGTTTTGTGCTAATTCATCCCTGGACACAGGTTTCTACCGAAATAGGGGTAAATTAAACATAATAATGACTTTTAATAAGTACTATTAACAATGTATATTAAATTTAAAAAATCTATTTCTGTTTCTATTGAATCCAAAATTTGATTCTCTCCTGTGTTGTATATGTACAGAGCTTGAACGAATTAATACAGAGTTTGAATTTATGTTTTGACTTGTTTTTTGGGATTACGACTTTAGATGATAAGTGTTTTCTATATTTATCGGTATTAATAAGAAAGTACTTCAACTATTTCAAGGAGACATTTTATTTAAAACATGGACAATAAAAAAAGTACAGATTATTATAATATACGTTATCACACTGAGCTCGAAACTGCAGCTCAGTATCATGTTGACGAAGCTCAAGTCTTCTCTGTCGAATCCTCTCTTGTTCTAATTCTACAAACATCCTTTGTTTGCTTATTATCGTTCTGTGTTTTTCTCACTTAAAAATAACATTATTTCAATGATCTGAATGTTTTTTTTTTGGGTTGACGGCGCAAAAATGGAAGTGGGTTGCGAACAGTTGAAGATTTCTTCGGTGTAGTAGGTTTTAGTGCTGTTGGGATCTGGTAGGTGTTAGGGATGTAGGTTGCGTTAGGAATCTAGGATTGGTTGGAGATAAGTACTGGATCCTTGCTGCAGCCAGGAGTGTTTATAGTCTTCACCATCTGAAAAAGATCGATTGAAAAACTTAAACTTTTTACAAATTTTTTTATATTTCTTTCATAGTTATTTCCTTATTATATCGTTGAAAATATTTAAAGGTTAAAAGATATAATGAATAACTTGAATTTTAAGTAATTATTATTATTTATTTAATTTTTTAATCTTAATCAAATAAACAGTTAACATGCTAACACACAACTAATACTAAAATTATGAAATTATTATTATTAATTTTATTTAAGGAAAAAATGTAGGTACTTACATCATGTGTAGTTGAAGACATACCAATAGCAGGAATTTCAGGTGGTATAATCATTAAATCTGTATGTAGCTCTGCAGGTATCACTGTTTTATTAATTTTGTATAGGTAACCAGTAACCACATAGGCTGTAAAATAATAAGTTATTAGTCTTACACTGAAGTTATTTATATTCAAATATACATATTTTTTCTGAATTATATATTTTCATTGAGAAAGTGTAAAGTCATCATATTATCATGTTAAAATGAAAGTTTATCATTTGATTTCTACTAAAGTTCTATTTATGTTAAAACACCCTGTTCACTTAGTATTTGAGAAATATTTTTAATGAATGCTATGAGCAGCTTTATTCATTTTTGGCCACTTCTTTATTTAAATCAATCCACACTCCTTAAGCAAACCAAATAAAACGACAGTGAACTCATAATTCATTAAATGAACTAAGCATTTAAAACTTTATCTAAGCGCTCTTGATTTGTATTGAAGGTTTTAGAACAATAAAACTAGAACTTACTTTTTGCTACTTTTTTTCACTCCGAGACTTCGATTCCATGGCTGTGGAGCAAATTACATAGCTCTTCGTACTTTTGAATACACCACTGTAGTCCGTGCACTAATTCTGTGCTTTCTATTAATCACCATTCCCTAGAAATAAACAATAATATTTGTTTAACAGAACGAATCAATATCAACAGACAATGAATACACACACTGAAAAATAATCCAAACTCATGTTTTAATATAGTTACTTACTTTTACACGAAATCTACTATTATTGTAAACTGTGTGGCTAGTTCTTGACGACATAATTATAAAATTCAGCAAAAATTCACTAAAACCAATCTAAAACATAAAACTACTAAAACAACACGAAACGCGAAGTCAAATTGTTTATCTTAAGAATGTCGCGTTCGGAAATCACAATTCATAAGACGTGAAACATGGTTTTATAAACATAAAAATGTTCCTCCGTAAATAATTATACAAGCAGTATTTTGTTAATTAACTGTTTTAAATTAATTAACACACTATTATTAATAAGTTTCAATACTTTTTCTTATTTTTACACACAGTAAAAGACTCTGCAACCACAATAATATCAATTTATAAACGTATCATTCCTTTTCATTCGTTCGTTTTAATATTGAGTCTCAAGGTTTGTTTACATATAGTTACAATATAGTATCGAGTACACGTGAGTAAGAGATAAACATTCGTGCTGCCGATGCATGTAGCCACAGTTTGGTAAAAGTTTTCGCTTAGTTGACTCGATACGAATTCTTGACGCAATTGTTTATTATTCGTGCTCGGGGTACAGGAGTGAAACGATAGTCGGAAAAGTAGGTCGAGGGACCGAAGAAGCGGCATCGTTAAGAATAGTAATCGGGCACACTAGTGACAAAGGGTCACAGAGATGTAGTAGGTCATCGCGATCGGCGAGGCTGAAAGCCGAATTATAGTTGCGGATTAAATTCGAACGCTCAGAGCTCGAACGAGCACAGGCAGCTGCTGCCTTAGCCAAGTCTCAATTGGAGTTGGCACGTCTCAACCGAGAAGAGGAGATCGACTCGAGTGAGGATAATGAAGAGCAAAATACTCAGGTGGAACCTTTCGTAAGGAATTGGGTTCAACAGACCATAATTAGCGCGCCGGTTAGTGTAACGCAACCCGACATTACTGATAAGGGAGCGTGTAAGGGATCACGCCGCAAAGGGGCGGAGGTCGATCGCAACCTAGGAAATGCACAGAAAGCACACGCGTGTGAGGTGTCAGAATTGACCGAAGCGATTATGAGTGCTATAAAGATAGCGGGTAAACATAAGTCTTCCCAGCTCTTGGAATTACCGGTCTTCGATGGAGACCCGGGTGAATGGATAATTTTCAAAACGGTGTTTGAAGACACAAGAAGCCAATTTTCAGGGGTGCAGAATGTCGCACGCCTTAGGAGGGCATTAAAGGGCACCGCTAAGGAAGCGGTTAAGTCATTGTTACTTACTTTGTGTGAACCTGAAGAAATAATGAATGCTCTCGAAGGAAGATTCGGTAGGGTTGAGATGCTCATTCTAGCCGAAATCGAGAATGTAAAGCGTATGCCAAGATTGGCGGAAGATTGCCGAAATATAAATTCTTTTGCAAGTCGCATTACGAACGTGGTTGCTGCAATACAAGCGTTGAACCAACCACAGTATTTATACTCACCGGAGTTAGTAAGCCGTATAGTGGAGAAACTTGGAACTATGATTAAATTTAAATGGTTCGAATATCGAGCTCAGCATCCTTTGGAGCCAGAGTTACAGAAGATGGCCAAATTTTTGAATTCATTGAGTGAACAATTTGAAACGTCCTTAAGCAATGAAAATGTGCCTGAAAAACGGAAACGTTTTGAATTCAGGAAGCAAACTGTACACACTGCAAAGGGGTCTGTACGCAACCGTTTTAAGAGCGAGCGTTATGAACGCCGAAATAATAAAGGGCACAACCGACAAGTGGTTATGATAACCCAGGATAAGCCTGTAAGTCGGGTAACACATAAGTGTGTTATATGTAACAAGGAACACTATATAGTGAGTTGTTACAAAGGGGACAATCATTTTTGGGCCCACTAAAAATATTAACGTCCACTAATGGTATTACATCAAAAAAAAAGACACCAAATTATAATAGTAAATGGCCTACAGATTTTTCGAAAATGTAAACGGAATCAAGAAATACGAAAAAAAATTAGTTGTTTTGATATTCGTGTTCTGATTAGTGTAATATGGGTAAAATGCGTGTACCTAATTAGTCATTTTGCAGCTTGTATAAAAAGAAAACTATTTTTTCACAAAGCTGACTTAAAAAAAGATACCACTAAGAACTTTATGTTTAATTTCTAAAAATTTTAGCTAATATCACGTTATAACATAGTTCTAAATGACTGTGAACCAAAACGTTATTTTATCATTGACTTCCGGTAATTCCCAGCGGCCGGCGGCCGGGTACGGCGGGGCGGGGCGGCGGGGTATTACCTACGTCTTTAATCTTAACGGCATTGACGTTCGTTACGCTACTGTTTTTTTGTATTTATATGCGATTTTAAGAAAATGGAATCTGCTAGATCAGCATACAATGAAAATAGAAGTGTATGTTGCAATTGTGGAGTCAGGTTTCAACGCAGTGTGCGAAGACAATTACTGGCCGAGACAACTGCTGATGTGCGCCAACTTTTATCTGTGTGGATTTCTCATGAGGTAGGTATAATATTATCTCATGGAAAGCTAATCACTGCACTATACAATCTATCTACTTACATATTATCTAGATTTAAACTTTTATGAGAAATATATATTATTTTTGTTACTCTCGATTTTATTCCAACAATATTACTATACTGCGGAAACGAAAATTATATATTTTCTTTATTAATGTATTACTTAATATTTTTTATTTTTGTTGAATAATATGGGATATGGTACGATTTTTTAGAAATAATACGAAAGAAAACGATCCACAGACTCCAGGCACACATAACGATCTATACATGATTAAGTACTTAATTATTTTAAGTTTTTAAAAGTAATAATAAATATCCCTTCATATTATTAATAAATTCATACCTTCTATAGCTATAATTTTAATCTTTCGTTATATTAAATTGATAAATGATATATTATATTGATTGAATTATTTTATATTTTGACACAAGATGACACTGCATTCTTTCCTGCTATTTACCAACTTACAGGCATAGTTCTTTGCATTGACTCCATTGACTGGCATTGACTGTAAAAATATAATATGGCATAAACTTGTTTGTTTAAATTGATGTAAACTGTGTTCGTGTTAAAGTAAAAGTTTAAAAATGAAAATTCACGTAGTTTTACTGCTTACAAGTGGATTAGTATGTTAATGTCTAATTGATGCAAAAAATGTTTAACCTAAGGGTTATATCATGCACGTAAGTCAAATATTAAATACCTATATCACATTTATGTATATAATTTGCCAATGACATTCGAAAATGCAAACTGACGAGTAAAAGTCCATGTGAGTAATATAAAAGTTTATTTTTTCCTCCTAGAATTTTGTAAAATCTATAACTTATACTGAATTAACCTTTAACAAATGATAAACACAGGTCTTACTAATGTGTTAAATGTTAAAGTATTGAAGTTTTATGTTATTAGTGAAATCTAATTTAAATAATAGATAAAATAAAGTCACACAATATACACAAAAGAAGTTTTTGTGGCATGGTATGATGTATCACATGTTATGTGTGTCTAATTATCTTTTGTCAGTCAATCAGAAATCAAAGTCGAAAAAGTATAGGTATATATGTGTCAATATTTATTCTAAGGATAAAATATTATGTAAATAGAAAAGTAAGTTATTTTGTGCAATGAAAAATATTTCAATCCACTGTAATATTACCGTTACAGCCAATTAAACTCCACTGCCGAACATAGGCCTCCCCCATATATTACTAATATTACACAACTCCATAATACTCTAATATTATAAAGTTTATTTATCACTATATGATATACCTGAAATACTGTAAATATTGTAAAATCATAATATATTAATCGATATTTGTCTTTTGGATTTCCAATTTTTTTTTAATTGAAAATGTATTGTATTTCAAATAATATAGGGTTCCACATCAAACATTCACTTTCATGCCAACTTCGCTTCCCTCCTCAAAATGTACATTTATCTGAACTTAATATTTATTTACTCTTTTATTTTTAATTCCTGATTTTTTCAGTTACACCCACTTGATGCAGTTTGTTGTAACTGCCTAAGAATATTGCAAGAAAGTGTTGCATCAGCTCACTCCATTAGAAGATTTGGGTACAGGAATATTTGTATTCCATGTGGATCTTCAATGTTAAGAGCACACCGTAGACGGATTGTGCCTATTAACTCTGAAGAAAGAGATATTATTTTGCAGTGGATACCATCACACCAGGTACTTACCTTATTTTAAAAGGCTGTAAATGGTCCCCTGCCTCAAATAGGCAGCCCAGAGGATTTGCCACAATCGCTTTGGTACACAGATTGATGTTTGTAAAATCAGACACCTTGCATACAATTTGATCTGATATTTATGCTCATTCAACATGGCAGTTCACTAACAGGTTATCTTTAAATTTACAGTCTACCAAAAGTCTACTGCTGAACATAGATTGTCTTATGGGGGGATATTTGCCATTAATAACCAATTTTTTTTATTTTTAGTTATTAGATGAACGATACTTCTTCCTTATCTTACACCCATATTTGTATGCTTTTGTACTTATTATACAAGTAATATTTTTTACCTTAAAAGACATTAGTATAAATAAAACGGGTTGGGTTTACAATTCGGTCGCCTCAATTTGAAGATTCTGTTACTGTGGGAGGCGTCAAGGGAGTTTATCTGAAGCACCTACACGCGAGTTTTGCTACCGGAGCAGCATCGAAGTATTTTTATTTATTTTTTGAAAATATTGGTAAACAACTAATTAATTAAATATTCTCACGTTTTTGACGTTTTATCTGTCAATGTCATATCGATATATAGTACTAAATCGATCTAGTGAATCGATATTTCACCCTAGAGAATCAAGATCAAATCTTTTCTGTTTTGTTAAGATTTACAAAATTATTTATAATTAGTTGAAAGTACCCCAACTCGTAAAGAATGACAGTTTTTCAATTTAATCATTCAATGTTATCTGAAACTTTAAAGAACTTGGGCTTAGTGAAATATTGTTAATAATTCTAAAATAATTACTTCTTGTCTGATATGTGATGTATTATTTATTTCTATTTAAATAAGTAGTGCCACAAAAATATTATGAGGGGAAACAATTGCATGCTAATATTTATAATTTTAAAAGACATTAAAACTATTTAGTGTTAGAAAGATTGAAATAAATAGAACAATAATAAATATTATTAATATTTAGAGTAGACACTGTAAAACTATAGTTCATTTTGTTAGTTGATAAAAAATAACTTTTTTCAGGTGGATCGTTTAGAACGAGTATGCAGTCCTTGCTGGCTGAGGGCTTCCAGAGCTGTATGGAGACAGAGACAACAAAATGAGAACAGGGATATTGAGCTACAATCCATGAATATAGAAGACATCGGTAACATCCCACAACCACCCCCTATACCTGCACCTGTAACCCCTGCCATTTCCAGAGCGGCATCAACAATTACTATGGCTAATTATAAGCGTGCTGCTTCTACTTCCCGTCACTGTATTTTTAAGTCATGTAATCATTCATCTAGATTTTTAATACCTAAACTACTTAAAGAGAGATTGCTGATAGATCACTCATTTTATGTGCCACTGTGCGCTCGTATTTGTGAATACCATTTAAATGAACCCCACAATGATTGGAATAATTTATTCACGAGTAGTAACTGTTCAGATTTTACTGCATCTCAGATAGACAACCTTTGTTCCTTACTTAAAAGTAGTGTTACTCAAAATTATAATATTTTAAATATCATTGAACATAATTCAATATTATGCAAATATTGGTTAGGATTTACCAAATACCAATTTGAACAGTTACTAGTTGAAATTCCATCTATCAGTGAAAGAGTTAAATCACCTAAAAGAAGTCTAGCTATGTTCTTAGTGAAACTTCGTACAGGTGATAGCAATGAACGCATAGCTTCTCTATTTAATGTAGCTTCATCGACTGTGTTCAATCACTTAAATATTGTAAGTCAGTGCTTTGAAGAGCAATTCATCCAACTGCATTTAGGGACAAATACCTTATGCATTCAACAAGTTGCTCAATATAACTTGACAATACCAAATGGCTTGTTTGGTAATCCAGATATGGATCCTGAATTTATGCCAGCCATAGTAATATGTGATGGTACATACATTTATGTGCAAAAAAGTAGTAATTACTTATACCAGAAGCAAACATATAGTTTACATAAGTATCGTAACTTAGTTAAGCCATTTTTAATAGTGTGCTGTAATGGTTATATCCTTGATGTTTTTGGACCATATCCTGCAACAGAATCAGATGCTTCTATAATTCTTAGACTGTTCAACGATAGTAGTCCACTGCGAACCTATTTTAGAGAAAACGATGTATTTATTCTTGATAGAGGTTTTAGGGATGCAATTCCATTCTTGCAGCAATGTGGTTATAAGGCTTACATGCCTGAATCTAAACAAGCTGGTGAAATACAATTATCAACCATTGCTGCCAACAAGTCCAGATGTGTAACTTTGTGCAGGTGGGTGATTGAAATTGTAAATGGGAGATTTAAACGGGACTTCAAATTATTTCGTCAGGAATATTTTAATACTGCATCTACTCATCTCATGCTATACTTTAAAATTGCAGCTGCATTAATAAATCGATTTCATACGTTGATTCGTAATAATTTTCATGCTGTAGAGATATTGGCAATTGCTCAAGCCAAACTAAACACTCCAAATAATTTAGCCTCCTACGTAGAAATGCACAATTTAAATAGAGTGAGAGTGCGATTTGCCAGCATTAATGGTAATCTTCCAGAGCTGGATAGTTTTCCTCAACTGACATTCCAGGATCTCATTCTGTTTAGTCTAGGAATTTATCAAATTAAACAAGCTCGTAGTTATTACGGGGAGCATGTCAGGGCTTCTGGAGAATATAAAATCGAGGTATACCTGCAATCTGTCCATGATTTTGGTCCAAATAGTTATCTATTGCGAGGTAGGATACAATCAAGGCACACTAGTAAAAAAACTTATTACACTTATATACTAGTTGACACCAACCCATCAATTGCTAACACTAGGGCTGCTCTTACTGGGTACTGTTGCAACTGTTTGGTAGGCAGACGCACTGTTGGCTGCTGTGCACATGTCATGTCTGTTGTCTGGTTTCTATCTTGGGCACGGCATCGAGATGAGGTTGAACCACCTGCATCTTTTTTAGATGATATATTACTTTCAAGTAATGATATTGAAAATGATGAATGATGATTATTAATCTTAATGCGTATTAATATTGTAATATAAATGATCATTTTTGCTATAGTTGCTTCACTTGTGGCAACCAAAGTTTTTTGTGGTATTCTATAGGAAGATGCTGCTCCCCATCTCCTAGTATTTTTATTTTATTCTGTCGACTTTAACGACACCATACGGGACGGAACGTGATGGCAATTCACGGAAGGCCTCTGTAATATTTTACATTATATCTTTAATTTAGGAGCCATATGTTCGGCAGTGGACTGTTGTAATGATGATGAATAATGATGACTAAAAATTGTAATTTTTGTTGCTTATTTGAACTATTTCTATTTTACTGTGTGCTTTATTATCTGTTATATATTATGTTATATGTGTAATTTATAAATAAACGCCGAGCAAAGTTGAATTTATTGCTTTGGCACCCTTTTTTTATCTCTTTTAATTGACAATATCCTTCTGATTTCTAATAATATCGTAAACGGGCGAGACATTATATTTTAATGATGTATGGGATTTATACTTGCTAATAGATGAATACTTTAATGAACAAAGGGCCGGCACTGCACCTGTCTGCTGTGTTATTTTTAAAAGAGGACTCATAAAACACTGACGATTTTAACCATAATTAATGCAGTGATTATACATGATCTTTGGGACTTATTACATATCAATATCGTATCATAAATAGAAATGTTACCATCAAGTTATTTTGAAAAAATCTTTTAATATGATCTTTTGATATGAAAACACGAAAAATGTTTCTACCTATGTCCGTTAGAAACCATCCAAGCGATTTTGATGATATGTTTATGTGTGTTTGAACGGGTCTCTATATGATTCATATTCACATATGGACTCGGTAGGTGGCGCTGTTGTCGAAATCCAGAAATCACCTGTGCGAAGTCGGGGCGGATCGCTAATAATAAATACAATTAAACTATACCTGTGTGTTTGTTATCCTGGCACAAACAGTTCAAAACATCTTACTTCCTCACAATTTATCAGTGTGTAATAACAGATAAGCATGATATTACCTAGTCATTTTGGTATTTTAGAACCCAGTCATTTTAAGATGTATAATTAGGTATTTAATAATCAACCAAAGCATATTAAAAAAAGTCTTGACACCGGGCCTGTCTGTCTGTCTGCATAAATAGATCTGAATTATATGTCTGAATTATATAGACTATGTTGGAAATGATGATTTACCATCTATAAATACGGTTGCATTATAACTTGTTTTTTACACAGTCAGTTTAAAACATCTTTCTTACTATATAACGTGTGTTGGTAATATTGTAAATATAAATGGATATATTATACCTTAGTCATCTTGAATTTATTCATATTATTTTAACGGTAATTGGGAAGTACACTCACAATCAATATATGTAAAAAATTGTATCCATACCACATTTGTACACAGACAGGCACTATATTTTGCCGTAACTACTAAAAATATTGAAGTACCTGAAAATGCTGAATGTACCTACAACTTGGTTTTATATGAACTATTATTCAACAGTGCACTATTTTAACTTAAAATACCGGTAAAAACCACTATAAATAGCTTTTAGTTTATTTATAGGTTATTTTAAAATTCATATTTTAATTGTCAATTTCTCGATTTTCCGTCTAGATGTGGTAAAACTAATATTACTTTTGTAAACTATAAATTATAAGGAATAAATCGACATCCATTTCATTGCGTGACGCGAAAATTTGTGGTGGGCCCATTCTCCATACAAAAATTGATTGTCTCCTTTAAGTATATGAATAATCGCGAAAAAAGGCGAAAGTATGTTTCCAATGTTTGTCATCTAACCATAGGAGGTTAGAGTGCAGAGCGAAAAAATGTGGTGTAGAGGGATGTAGAATGGCACGTCATCGAATGCTACATCGATACCCCAATAAAAATACCTCGCCGCAAGGGGACGAGGGGGGTAAAGAGGCTCCAATTACAATTGTTAGTACAGTGAATGCACTGGCATGTGCATATTTAAAAATTATACCGGTCGAGTTGTATGGACCTAGAGGAAAGGTCAAGACCACAGCTCTTCTGAATGAAGGATCAACCATGACACTCATGGAGGATTGGATGGCTCAGAAGTTATCACCTCGCGGACGCAAAGAAGAATTACGTATTGAAGCCGTACGAGGTAAGTGAATTAACGACGACAGTTCGTATCGCTTAAACATTAAAATAAAAGGCATTTTCTCGAAAGACTTAGAGGAGATAAGTGTACAAACAATTAAGTCACTTAACCTTTCTCCGCAGTCAGTAGGCCGAGAATTATTGCAACGGTGTTCTTATTTGACACCGATTAAGGACGAGTTGATTTATGAGAGGTCCAGACCTACGATGTTAATTGGCCAGGACAATTGGCATCTCATAGTTACTCGTGAATTAATTTCAGGAGGTAAGAACCTACCTGTAGCATCGCTCACCAAACTTGGATGGGTTTTACATGGTCACATTTTGGTGGCATTAAACCAATCAAGATTGTTAACCAAATTTCCACCAAGAAGGAGGAGGACATGTAGAAGTTAATCAAGGATTATTTTAGTTTGGAATCTCTGGGAGTGTCTGCGCGAAAGCCCGCGAACGACCCAGAAGAACGAGCTTTAAATATTTTGAACAAAACGGTACGTCGTATACCTAATTATAGGTACGAGACTGCTTTGTTATGGCGCACAGAAAATGAGTGCATTCCGTCGAATAGAGCGCAGGTTGAAAGTCGCCTGTTTAATATCGATATCGATATATTTGGCGTTCTGCTACGATTCAGAGAAGGAAGCGTAGCAGTGATGGCAGACATTAAAGAAATGTTCCTGCAAGTGAAAATTTGGGAAGAACCCAGGGACAGCCTTCGATTCTTATGGCGGCACAATCGTGACGCGCCACCGGAAGAGTTTAGAATGACGTCACTCATATTTGGAGCGGCATCATCACCATGCATCGCTATATATGTGAAGAATAGAAACGCGCAGGATAACGCACATATCTATCCAAAGCAGCTTCCGCGACGGAAAGCAATTTTATATGGATGACTATCTACAGGCATTTCCTGACGTGACGACGGCCGAAAGGATAGTAAACGATATGTATGAATTACATAAACGTGCTTTGCTTTCCAACTGAGGGGATGGGCTAGCAACCGACCCGAGGTTTTATGTAAAATGGAGAATAAATATAAGAGCGACAGTGCTTCACTGGGAGATAAGGAGCACACAGAACGCACTTTAGGTTTGATCTGGAATATCAAACGAGATATAATAAGTTTCTCCATAAGTCTTCGTAACACACCGGAAGAGGTGATGGAAGGTTTACGACCGCCTACGAAGAGGGAGATAACTAGCGCTGTGATGTCAGTCTTCGATCCTTTAGGACTCGCATCACCCATAACGATTCAAGGGAAGTCGCTAATTCAGCAAGTATGGAGGACAGGCATCTCTTGGGATGAAGAAGTTCCACACGAATTACACGTGTTATTTTGTAAATGGATATCGGAAGTGAAGAAATTAGGTCATTTAGAAGTACCTAGACCCGTTGCTGAAGGCGTCGGCAAGGGAGAGTTACACACTTTCACGGATGCTAGTGAGAAAGCATACGCCGCCGCGGTGTATTACGTCACCACGGACGAGCTAGGAGAAAGGCGGATTACGCTGATCGCCGCAAAGGCAAGAGTAGCGCCGCTGAAACCAATTTCCATTCCAAGGCTTGAATTACAAGCAGCTCTTATGGGCAGCCGATTAACTTCATCAGTTAGAGAAGAGAGCAAGTACGAGATATCCGAGCGAATATTTTGGACTGACTCACGTACAGTGTTAGCGTGGATTAAGTCAGACCCTCGCGCTTTTAAACCTTTCGTTGCTTATCGATTGGCTGAGATCGAAGATCACAGTAAACCATGTGAATGGCGATGGGTTCCGACGTCACAAAACGTGGCAGACGACGCCACTAGAAGTTTTCCTTCCACCTTCGATGTAAGTCATCGCTGGTTTCAAGGACCTGAATTTCTCAGGACAAATCCTGATTTATGGCCCAAATAAGTGGACACCATAAATAGCTTAGAAACGGGTGAAGAAAAATCGCCGAAAGGCGTAAACGCGCTAAGAAAGCAAGAGCCGTTAGGTCTACCCAACTACGGACGATTTAGCAGCTTTAAGAAATTCCTTGGGGCAACTACACGCATCTTACAAGGGGTAGAAAAATTCAAAAGTTTAAGAAAGTCGGTTAAAGGACCCGACAACACAGCCGAAAAAGTCGGTTATGTGTTCCAACGAAATTTTAGCAAAGTCGGTTAAAGGACCCGATGGCGCGTTGGACATAACGCTCTTAAAAAAGAGCTGAATTATTAATTTGGAAGTTCGTTCAAAACGAGTGTTTCCATTCGGAAATAAAATGCTTGAAAGCAGGCAAAAGCGTTGAAAGATGTTCACGCTTAAGTAAATTATCTATGGAAATAGGAGAAGATAACTTACTCCGTTTAAATGGGCGTTTACCTTTCAAGTCTAATTTGACTGAGGAAAGTAGAAAACCTGCCGTATGAGACGGTAAACACGAAATCGTTAAAATGATGATTAGAGAAGTTCATCATCATTTTGGACATGCCAATCACCAGACGGTGATGAATGAGGTGAACCAAAAATTTTATTTTTAACTTGCGTAACGTAGTACGAAGTGTGTCATATCACTGTCAGTGGTGTAGGACATACAGGTCAAAGCCGCAGAACGTGCCACAAGGAAATCTTCCTCTGGAGAGAGCAGCTCATCATGAACCACCTTTTACATGCTCAGCAGTAGATTGTTTCGGACCTATGAGTGTGACTATAGGAAGGCGACACGAAAAACGTTGGGGTGTTTTATTCACGTGTTTGACCACCAGAGCAGTACATCTGGAATTAACAGCCTCATTAACACCAGCGTCAATGATAATGGCGTTGAGGCGATTTATCGCCAGAAGAGGAAAACCAGCCGTTATATACAGCGATAACGGAACGAATTTCAAAGCTGCAAATAAAGAATTATTGCAAGCATGCGAAGAGTGCTATGACGGCATGAAAAACGAGTCGTTAAGAAAATATATTAAATGGAAATTTATACCTCCGGGAGCACCGCACATGTGTGGCGCTTGGGAGAGGTTAGTGAGATCGATTAAAATTGCGTTGACCGCTACGCTCAAAGAAAGGAACCCGAGAGAGGAGGTTCTGCATACGTTGCTTTTAGAAGCACAGCATACTGTAAATTCAAGACCTCTGGTAACATTCAGTATGGATAGTCCTGAAGAAGGTTTGACACCCAATCATTTTCTTCTCGGACGCTCATGTGGTGATCGACCACCTGGATTATTTTTAGAGCAACATCTGACGGGTCAACTCAATTGAAAATCCGCCC
Source organism: Parnassius apollo (assembly GCA_907164705.1). Classification (NCBI taxonomy): domain Eukaryota; kingdom Metazoa; phylum Arthropoda; class Insecta; order Lepidoptera; family Papilionidae; genus Parnassius; species Parnassius apollo. Next base: position 92,576 of record CAJQZP010000455.1, read on the forward strand.
AGAGGTTAGCCGACCATTTTTGGACGAGATGGCTGAAAGAGTACATGCCTACTTTAATACCTCGAACGGGTAATAACGGAAGGTTCATGGAACCTAAAGAAGGTGATATTGTCTTGATAATAGATCAATCGTTGCCACGAAATACGTGGCCGAAAGGCAAGATTAATAGGATGCTACCGGGACCAGACGGTCACACCAGAGTGTTTGACGTCATTACTAGCACAGGTATCTTGAGGAGACCTACATCCAGAATAATATTCCTGGTACCCGCGACACCTCTCAAATGATGGTGCTGATGCACGAGGGGGAGGTTGTTGGCGACGCGTCTATGAGAATATTTCAATTTATTAGTTAACCCATTAGGAACAGCTTCTAAAAACAAATTATCGAGCAATAATATTCTAATAAGAAAACACTTAGTTGAATCTTAAATAAATATCGAATTAATAATTTAAAGGTCTTGGGTTCGATTCCCAGGCCGGACTAGTTTGTCGTTTTCTTAGTAATATTTTCTTAATAAATTCATATAGGGAATTTTTAAGATATAAATTATGTTTCCGGGTTCAGTTCCCCGGTTGAAATCACCTTTCCAATAATAACTGTTACCCCGGTCGAAATGATCACTTTGTGAATAAATAGAATTAATGGAAATTAATTGCATAAGTATTATCTTATATAAGTTTGATACGTTTTGTATGAAAATAAAATGTTTATTTTCAATGTTTGATTCATAAAATATTTTGTTTATGTTATCTGATAAAAAACATAACTGATAAAAATCTAGTTAGAAATAATTTCCTACAATTTGGAGTTGTGTAGAATCAGTTGTTCACCTAGTATTGGTTGATAACAGTGTGTGCTAAATTTGCCACCTTTTACCGACAATTGCCAGTCGTGTAAGAATTAGTTGTTCAAATAGCGTGAGTTCATAGCCGCGCGTTAACCTTGTACTTAGGAGGTCATCATAAGTAGAAATTTAAATATTTGCAAATTTCAGCAATTCAAGTAAAATTGACTTGTGAAATATTTCAGATTGACTGTATGAGCAAAATAGGTGAATTCTGTGTTATTTTCATGTGAAAATTCCTTTGGATTAGTGAAATATTGATAGTTTTGTGTAGGAAATTTAAAAGTGTTTATATAGTGAAATGTATAGGAAAAATGTAAATTAAACTATTGTATTAGTTAAGATATTTACATTTTCAAATGAAGAACATTGTTTCAACCTTATATGTTAGATATTTAAGAATTCTAACTTAGTACATATGTAGTAAAATAGGCACATTTTGTTGAATAAATAAAAGGTTTTTTGTGATATAAAAATGTAATGTATATCATAGTATAGATATTTTTTTGTGCTATCTTTATAAATTAAATGTATAAATGTATGTCTTATACAAATAAAGATATTGGGAAAACCGTGAGAGAGTGATAGTACAAATTGATGTAATTAAGTAGCGTAATCGCACAGAGGGCGCGGCTCTCTTTCGCGTATAGCTTGTTGATACCTCAGTAAACTGGTTTTCATACAAATCGTTGATAAAGGATCTCCTAGGTGTGCGTTACTTGCAGTATACAGTGGCTGCAAATAACCGCCGGTACGACAAACTCCGCCGAACGTTGAGTCCCGTGATTCCGTGAGGCGTCGAGGTCATGGGCCCCTAGATGATTCTTGGCACTTTGTGCGTTCCGTGCATTCTGTGCCTAGTCGCGCATTAAAGTGCCACCTTTGCACTTCCCCCAACCCTTTCGTTGTGAAAGGGGTAGGCAGTGCCCATAGTGTGAATAGTCCTCATAACAATATCACCACCATCCGCGTCGCGCATCAACACCTGCTGCCGATCGTTTGGAAGTTAGATAGGGCCTCAATTAGATTACCGCTGACACTGACTGGTAGGTTAGGATGTCAGGGAACGATAAGGGGGGAACCTCCTCCGAGAGCAAGAAAACCACCGGATCGACCAGGCGTTTTGGATAGACCCATCGCCTATAGGGACATTTTCAACCCGGAGAGGATGAGAGTCGTCTCATCCTACTCCCAAATACCCACCCGGAAACCTTCGTCGCCGGGTAAGGAGTCCGCATCTAGGGTTGCACTCTCGCCCATCGTACCTGAGTGTACGACTGGGCGTGAACCGCTGCCCTCTCAGCCTCAGCGGGCCATGAAGACGCCACGAAGGCACACGCCTCCTGAGACCGAAGCCTCACTCTACGAGAAGAGGCAGCGTATTGGACAACCATCGGAATCATCATCAGCGTCTTCGGATGATGAAGAGCCCCAAGCAGAGACTAGGAAGAAGGTCCACACCTCACCTCCTAAGTCACCATCACCACCGCAACAGCCACCATCCATCTCACCGGACCGACGCAGCCACGACTCGGCCCAGTTTGAGCAAGGAGGCGAGGAGTCCTACAGCTGGGGCTCGACAACATATGCAACCCTAGCTGCATCAGCCGGAAAGTCATCCCCGGTACAAACTACCAACCCGTCCGGGTTAGCTCATGATGATGGACAGCGCCCATCAACGAGCTATGCCCACATGGCTGCAGCCCCGGCAGTACCACGACCGCAATCGGCGGAGCAACCTCCAAGAACTGAGAAGGAAAAAGAGAAAAGATATCCGCCGATTGTCGCAGAATGCCTCCCGGACTGGACCAGGCACTTTAAGGCCCTTAACGAGAAGTTGGGCCATCCACCTAATGCCCGTCCGTTCGGGAAAGGAGTAAGGTTCACTCCACAGAGTCCGGATGAGTTCCGTACCATACAGAGGTACATGGTAGAACTCTCCGAAAAGGATAAATCAATGTCGTGGTATTGTTATACACCGGCAGAGGAGAAGCCCACTAAAGTGGGCATCCGTGGCCTGCCTGTGGGCACCGACACAAAAATGATTGAGGAGGCTATTCGGGCAAAAGGCTTCCCTATCAATTATGTGAAGGCTATACCACCACGTAGGGGCAGACCGGGCTGCCTCTACTATGCACAGCTGGAGCATCTGAGCCTGGAACGGCTGCAGCAACTCTACCAACTCGACGAGCTCCTCTACATGAGAGGAGTCGTCATCGAAGCCTGGCAGAGGAAGACCGGACCGGCACAATGCCACCGTTGCCAGGCTTTCGGACATGCCTCCGCTAATTGTTTCAGGCCAGTGAAATGCGTTCGCTGTGCCGGTGAACATATTGCCAGCCTTTGCCCAAGGGGTAGAGAGGAGGAGCCAAAGTGCGCAAATTGCGCCAAGAACCACACAGCCAACGATCGCCGCTGCCCGGTCCTGAGGAGGATAGCCAGGAAGCAGGGGATCGTTTTACCTGGGCTACTACCGGAGAACCCAAAGAGGATCCCCTCAAGTCGCCCAAAGGCCGTCACCATACAGGAGGACGGGTGGGCCACCGTCACCAGAGGGAAGGGTAGGCAACCAGCCCCCCACCCCACCCCCTCCTGCAGTACCATCAGAAACGGTTGGTCCCACAGATGAAAGGGCAACCACCGGGGCGACTCTCCGACCTCCTGCCAACGACGCCACTGAGAGGCAACCCTCCAGGAGGAAGAGGCGGAGGAACAGGAGCAAGAGAACGGAGCAGCCTCCTCCTCAGGCTGCAACCACCTCTACCCCTACGACTGCAGGACCAATAGCCTCCCAGGCGCAGGTTACTACAAGAACACCAGCACCACCTACGGCAGGTAGAGCACCTGAAAGGGCCCTGCCAGAAAGCAGCAGAGCTCGCTCTACACACAGAGCGCGCTCAACGCAAAGGAAAACAACTATTAATGCCCCGAGACCAGTGCCTTCACAGCGTAGTTCAGATCGCAGACCACCAGCGTCCGGCTTCGAGACGGCTGATGCCATCCACAGATTGGTAGGCATAGCCATCGAAGTCGGTACACAAGTCCTGGCCGACATAAGGGCCGGGACTGATCCCGTTACCGCCGTCATGAAGGCGCTGGCATCCTTACTGGCAAGGCACTATGGAGGATAGCAACCTGCGCCTGTTATATTGGAACCCGGACGGGATCCGTCAAAGGATCCATGAACTCCGCACTCTCACCCAGCAACAGGACATCCAGGTGATCTTGCTGGGTGAAACTAAATTAAGACCATCAACGCATCTTAAGCTGCCCAATTACCACATATATAGGAGGGACGAGGTCGACCCTCAAGGGGTCGCTTACAGAGGGACAGCGATCCTGGTGAGGAGAGACATCGTCCACCAGGAGCTGGAACTACCAGACTTCCAGACGATGCGTTCAATCGGCATAAAAATGGAGGCGGCGGGCGAGGAACTTAGGATCTTTGCAGCATACCGCCCGCCAGGGACTCCATTTCACTCCTCAGACATCCGGACGGTAATGGAAGGCACAACACCCACCATCATCGCCGGGGACCTGAACGCCAAACACCCGGCGTGGGGGTCCAGAGTGATCACCCCGCCGGGTCGTGAACTGTACGAAGACGCTGAACACCATGACTATGACGTTCTAGGTCCCGAGGAACCGACGCACATTCCTAGCGACCATAGGAAGCGTCCGGATGTATTAGACATCGTGCTCACTAGGAACGTCAACTATCCAGTAGTGGTAGAAGTGCTGTATGACTTGAATACACAGCACCTCCCGATTCTGATAACCCTTGGCACTAAGGCAGTGACCTCTCCGCCCAGAGCCAGTAAGACCAAAATCGACTGGAGGCTCTACCACCAACACCTGCAGGAGAGACCTCCAGTACATACACCGATTACCTCAGCGGACGACGTAGAGGCCGCTGCAACCAGAATTTCCACGAGCATCAAGGAGGCCCTCAACGCGGCCTCTACGATCGTCCCTCTCTCGGGAAGGAAAGAGGAGCTGCCGCTAAAGATACGCGTGCAGCTAAACCATAAAAGAGCGCTGAGGAAGCTCTGGGCGCGTACTCGCTGCCCTAGAGTAAAGAGAAAACTAAACACCTTGTCAGACGAACTGTCGGTTGCAATACAGGCCCACAGAGGAGAGGCCTGGGAGCGGCGCATATGGAAAGCTGATGAACAGCACGCGTCGCTCTACACATTGAACCGGCAGTTAACGAAAACCCGACCACCTGTTTGCCCGCTGACCAACAATGCGGGCATTCAATGTTACGATGCCAAGGGCAGAGCGGATATCCTAGCTGAGCACTTCGAGGAGCAGTTTATGTCGAACCCTACAAGTGCGGAGTTCCTGGAATCCCATTCACGGAAGGAAAGCCGCGTGCAGGAGCTCCTGTCGTCGCCCGCGCCACCGCTTGCAGGAGAGTGGTTTATCTCCACCGCCGAACTGCGGAGGACAGTAACCCGCCTGCAACCGAGGAAGGCGCCGGGGCACGACGGGATTACTAACGCTGCACTACGACAGCTGCCCAATAGAGTCCTTGTAGAGATAGGTCGGCTCTACAATGGAATATTGCGGACATCCCACTTCCCGGAGGACTGGAAGAAAGGCAAAGTCATCGTCTTGCCGAAACCCGGGAAGGACAGGCGTAGAGCTGCCAACTACAGGCCGATCACGCTGCTACCGCATATAGCTAAACTGTGCGAAAGATTACTGTTAAGACGTCTCCGCCCGTGCATCCAACTTCGGGCGGAGCAACATGGATTCAGGAGGGGTCACTCAACAGCAACACAGCTGACCAGAGTGCTGCACCTGCTTGCGGCCGAACACAACCGTGGCCGCATATCGTTGGGCGTCTTTCTCGATATCGAGAAGGCGTTCGACCGGGTGTGGCACACAGGATTACTCTATAAATTAGATGTGCAAACAAGTATCCCTCCTGCTATATTGCGGCTAGTGGCGTCTTTCCTGGTAGGCAGGAAGTTCTACGTCTGCGTAGAGGACGCCGAGTCCGCAATCAAGACCATAACAGCTGGTGTGCCACAGGGCAGCTGTCTATCTCCAGCTCTGTACGCGGCGTACACCAATGACATACCCACCCTGGCAGGACACTTGCAAGAATGGGAGGACGACGTCGAACTAGCACTATTTGCGGATGACAGTGCATACTTCACGTCGTCCAGAAGAGCCCACATAGCAGCTGCCAGGATGCAACGCCTGCTGGACCTGCTGCCACCATGGTTGGATGAGTGGAGGATGGCCGTCAATGTTAGCAAGACGACCGCTCTACTCACTCGCCGCTATAGAAATCTACCACCACCGCTAACCCTCAGAGGCCAGGAGATCGCATATGAGAAGGCCGTGACCTACCTTGGATGTCGGATTGACAGGATGCTGCGTATGACTGCGCACGTTGACTCTGCTATACGCAAAGCTCGATGTGCGCGGGCAATGCTACGTCCTGTCCTGACGTCCAAGTTACCGACAAAGTCGAAGATAACCATCTACAAAACTTATATAAGACCCCTGCTAACATACGCTGCTCCGGCCTGGTATGCACTCCTGAGCGATCATCAGAAGCGGCGACTTCAGGCCCAGCAGAATTTGTCATTAAGAACTATAGTCGGAGCGGGTCGCTACGTCCGTAATGACGTCATAGCGGCCAACCTCAAGATAGAGAGCCTTCATGAATTCGTGGTCCGGCTGGCGCGCGGCATGTTTGACCGTGCCGACAACGGGCCACATGAACACCTCAACGGCTTCGCGCCGTTGCATGCAAGGCCGCCGGACGGGCGACCCTATCCAAGAGAACTCCTCCCTATATAGATTAGGGAGTCCGAGTAAACCCCTCAATGCCGCAGAAAGGCCAACTTAGACAAATTGTGTTCTTTAAACACAATATTAGATAACCTCCTTTTATTATAAATTTACCGACTGCGACAATAGTCGTTATAAGCAACGCCTTTAACATCAAGGCGCCCAGGACCGGCACATTGTAGTGTGCCGTGAGGAACATCCGGGTAAAGGGGTACACCCCGAGGCCCGAGACCTGCACGGCACTTATGCCCTGCAGAGGACAACAACGACGGACAACAACGACGATACAAATCGTAAGGATCTCCTAGGTGTGCGTTATTCGTAGTTAGCAGTGTCTGCAAATAACCGCCGGTTCGACAAACTCCGCCGATCGTTGAGTCCCGTGATTCCGTGAGGCGTCGAGGTCAGCGGCCCCTAGGTGATTCTTGGCACTTTATGCGCTCTGTGCATCCTGTGCCCAGTCGCGTTATAAAGTGCCACCGTCGCACTTCCCCTAACCCTTTTGGTATAAAAGGGGTAGGCAGTGCCCATAGTGAGGACAGTCACTCTCATAACATCACTACCATCCGCGTCGCACACCAAAATCTGCTGCCGATCGGCTGGAAAATAGATAGGGCCTATAGTAGATTACTACTGACTGTTAGGTTAGGGACATGTCAGGCAAAGATAAGGGGGAACCTCCTCCTAAATCGAGGAAACCACCGGACCGGCCAGGGGTATTGGAGAGGCCAATCGCCTACCGTGATAATTTTAATCCGGAGAGGGTGAGAGTTGTCTCATCGTACTCCCAAATACCGACTCGGAAGCCTTCGTCGCCGGGTAAGGAGTCCGCACCGAGCGTTGCACTCTCGCCCATCGTACCTGAGTGTACGACTGGGCGTGAACCGCTGCCCTCCCAACAATAGCGACCAATGAAGACGCCACGAAGGCACACGCCACCAGAAACCGAAGCCTCCCTCTACGAGAAGAGGCAGCGCATCGGTGACTCATCTGATCAACCAACATCATCAGATGATGAAGAGCCCCAAGCAGCGACCAGGAAGAAGGTTCATACCTCACCTCCTAAGTCGCCATCACCGCCACAACAACCACCATCCATGTCACCGGACCGACGTAGCCACGAATCGGCCCAGTACGAACAAGGAGGTGAGGAGTCCTACAGCTGGGGCTCAACAACGTATGCAACCCTAGCTGCATCAGCCGGGAGATCATCCCCGGTGCAAGTTACCAATCCGTCCGGGTTAGCTCTTGACGATGGACAGCGGCCGTCAACGAGCTATGCCCACATGGCAGCAGCCCCTGCAGTACCACGACCGCAATCGGCGGAGGAGCCTCAGAAAGCTGAGAAGGAGAAATCCAGATACCCGCCGATTGTCGCAGAATGCCTCCCGGACTGGACCAGGCACTTCGAGGTCCTCAATAAGAAATTGGGCCACCCTCCCAATGCCTGAACGTTCGGGAAGGGAGTAAGATTTTCACCTCAGAGCCCGGAGGAGTTCCGCACCATCCAGAGATATATGGTCGAGCTCTCCGAGAAAGACAAAACTATGTCATGGTACTGCTACACCCCGGCAGAGGAGAAGCCCACTAAAGTGGGCATCCGCGGTCTGCCAGTGGGCACCGACACCAAGATGATCGAGGAGGCTATCCGGGCAAAAGGCTTCCCGATCACCTATGTAAAGGCTATACCACCACGTAGAGGCAGACCGGGCTGCCTTTACTACGCACAGCTGGAGCATCTGAGCCTGGAGCGGCTCCAAGAACTATACCATATTGACGAACTCCTCTACATGAGAGGAGTAGTCATCGAAGCCTGGCAGAGAAAGACGGGACCAGCACAATGCCACCGCTGCCAGGCTTTCGGACATACCTCTGCAAACTGCTTCAGGTCAGTGAAATGCGTTCGCTGTGCTGGAGAGCATATTGCCAGCCTTTGCCCAAGGGGTAGAGAGGAAGAGCCAAAGTGCGCAAATTGCGCTAAAAGCCACACGGCCAACGATCGCCGCTGCCCAGTCCTGAGGAGGATTGCCAGGAAGCAGGGGATCGTTCTACCTGGGCTACTCCCGGAGAACCCTAAGAGGATTCCCAGAGTCGCCCAAAGGCAGTTACCATACAGGAAGATGGGTGGGCCACAATCACTAGAGGAAAGGGTAGGCAACCAGCCCCCCCTCCCTCCTACAGCACCAATGGAAACGGTGGAACCCATAGAGCAAAGGGCAACCACCGTGGCGACTCTCCGTCCTCCTGCCAATGATGCCACTGAGAGGCAACCCTCTCAAAGGAAAAGGCGGAGGAACAGGAGCAAGAAAACGGAACAGCCCCCTCCTCAGGCTGTGAGTACCTCTACCCCTACAACAACAGGACCGATAGCCTCGCAGGCGCAGGTTACTGCAAGAACACCAGCAACAACTACGATAGGTAGAGCACCAGAAAGGGCTCTACCAGAAAGTAGAGCCCGCTCTACATATAGAGCGCGCTCTACCCAAAGGAAGACCATCACAAATGCCCCGAGACCAGTGCCTTCTCAACGTAGTAATGAACGTAGACCACCAACGTCCGGCTTCGAGACGGCTGATGCCATCCACAGATTGGTAGGCATAGCCATCGAAGTCGGTACACAAGTCCTGGCCGACATAAGGGCCGGGACAGATCCCGTTACCGCCGTCATGAAGGCGCTGGCATCACTACTGGCAAGGCATTACGGAGGATAGTAACCTGCGTCTGCTTTACTGGAACCCGGACGGGATTCGACAAAGGATCCATGAACTCCGCACGGTCACCCAGCAACAGGATATCCAGGTGATCTTGCTGGGTGAAACCAAATTACGACCAACAACGCATCTTAAGCTGCCCAATTATACCATCTACAGGAAGGACGAGGTCGATCCTTAAGGGATCGCTTATAGAGGGACATCGATTCTGGTGAGGAGAGACATCGTTCACCAGGAGCTGGACCTGCCGGACTTCCAGACGATGCGTTCAATCAGCATAAAAATGGAGGCGGCGGGCAAGGAACTAAGGATTTCTGCAGCATACCGCCCGCCAGGGACTCCATTTCACTCCTCAGACATCCGGACGGTAATGGAAGGCACAACACCCACCATCATCGCCGGGGACCTGAACGCCAAACACCCGGCGTGGGGGTCCAGAGTGATCACCCCGCCGGGTCGTGAACTTTACGATGACGCAGAAAGCCATAATTATGACGTTCTAGGTCCCGAGGAACCGACGCACATCCCTACTGACCCTAGGAAGCGTCCGGATGTATTAGACATCGTGCTCACTAGGAACGTCAACTATCCAGTAGTGATAGAAGTGCTGTACGACCTGAATACACAGCACCTCCCGATTCTGATAACCCTTCGCACTAAGGCAGTGACTTCGTCGCCCAGAGCAGTCAAGACCAAGATCGACTGGAGGCTCTACTACCAACACCTGCAGCAGAGACCTCCAGCCTATACACCGACCAACTCAGCGGACGACGTAGAGGCCGCTGCAACTAGAATAACCTCGAGCATCCAGGAGGCCCTCAACGCGGCCTCTACGATCGTCCCTCTCTCGGAGAGAAAAGAGGAGCTGCCACTAAAACTACGCGTGCAGCTAAACCACAAAAGAGCGCTGAGAAAGCTCTGGGCGCGCACTCGCTGCCCTAGAGTAAAAAGAAAATTAAACACCTTGTCAGACGAACTGTCGGTTGCAATACAGGCCCACAGAGGAGAGGCCTGGGAGCGGCGCATATGGAAGGCGGATGAACAACATGCGTCGCTCTACAAATTGAACCGGCAGTTAATGAAAACTCGACCACCTGTTTGCCCGCTGACCAACAACGCGGGCATTCAACGTTACGATGCCAAGGGCAGAGCGGATATCCTAGCTGAGCACTTCGAGGAGCAGTTTATGCCGAACCCTGCAAGTGCGGAGTTCCTGGAAATCCATACCCGGAAAGAGAGCCGCGTGCAGGAGCTCCTGTCGTCGCCCGCGCCACCGCTTGCAGGAGAGTGGTTCATCTCCCCCGCTGAACTGCGGAGGACAGTAACCCGCCTGCAACCTTGGAAGGCGCCGGGGCACGACAGGATTACCAACGCTGCACTACGACAGCTGCCCAATAGAGTCCTTGTAGAGATAGGTCGGCTCTACAATGGCATATTGCGGACATCCCACTTCCCGGAGGACTGGAAGAAAGGCAAAGTTATCGTCTTGCCGAAACCCGGGAAGGACAGGCGTAGGCCGATCACGCTGCTACCGCATATAGCTAAACTGTGCGAAAGACTACTGTTAAGACGTCTCCTCCCGTGCATCCAACTTCGGGCGGAGCAACATGGATTCAGGAGGGATCACTCTACAGCAACACAGCTGACCAGAGTGCTGCACCTGCTTGCGGCCAAGCACAACCGCAGCCGCACATCGTTGGGCGTCTTTCTCGATATCGAGAATGCGTTCGACCGGGTGTGGTCACAGGATTACTCTTTAAATTAGACGAACAAACAGGTATCCCTCCTGCTATATTGCGGCTAGTGGCGTCCTTCCTCGTAGACAGGAAGTTCTATGTCTGTGTAGAGTACGCCGTGTCCGCAATAAAACCCATTACAGCTGGTGTGCCACAGAGCAGCTGTCTGTCTCCAGCCCTGTACACGGCGTACACTAATGACATACCTACCCTGGCAGGACACTTGCACGAATGGGAGGACGACGTCGAACTAGCGCTTTTTGCGGATGACAGCGCATACTTCACGTCATTCAGAAGAGCCCTCATTGCAGCTGCCAGGATGCAACGTCTGCTGGACCTGCTGCCACCATGGTTGGATGAGTGGAGGATGGCCGTCAATGTTAGCAAGATGACCGCTCTACTCACTCGCCGCTATAGAAATCTACCACCACCGCTAACCCTCGGAGGCCAGGAGATCGCATATGAGAAGGCCGTGACCTACCTTGGATGCCGGATTGACAGGATGTTGCGTATGACTGCGCACGTCGACCTTGCTATACGCAAAGCTCGAGGTCCGCGGGCAATGCTCCGCCCTGTCCTGACATCCAAGTTACCGACAAAATCGAAGTTAACCATCTACAAAATATATATAAGACCCCTGCTAACATACGCTGCTCCGGCCTGGTATGCACTCCTGAGCGATCATCAGAAGCGGCGACTTCAGGCCCAGCAGAGTTTGTCATTACGAACTATAGTCGGTGCGGGTCGCTACGTCCGGAACGACGTCATAGCGGCCAACCTAAAGATAGAGAGCCTGCAAGAATTCGTGGTCCGGCTGGCGCGCGGTATGTTCGACCGCGCCGACAACGGGCCACATGAACACCTCAACGGCTTCGCGCCGTTGCACTCACGGCCGCCGGACGGACGACCCTATCCAAGAGAACTCCTCCCTATATAGATTATGGAGTCGAGTAAACCCCACAATGCCACAGAAAGGCCAACTCCGACAAAATAAAACACAAAGTTATAGACAACCATCCTTAATGACAAAATTTAACCGACCGCGACAAAAGTCGCTAAAACAATACGCCTTTACCATCAAGGCACCCAGGACCGGCACATTGCAGTGTGCCGTGAGGAACATCCGGGTAAAGGGGTACACCCCGAGGCCCGAGACCTGCACGGCGTTATGCCCTGCAGAGGACAACAACGACGATACAAATCGTTCGGGACCAGCTACCAGTATATAATATAATCAAGAAAGAAAAGTATATAGGGAAGTGATAGGGAAAGTAATTACTCTCTCACGGAACGGTTTGAAGATAATTACTGTTTTATTCCCAAGGAATCTTTCACCTTTAAAATAAGTACAGTTCATTGGTGTCGATAGTGCGGCACATATTGAAGAATTAAGGCGTTGGGACCGGGACGACCTCGGAAGACCCGTAATCCCCGCCTGAAACTATTTGAAGAAAAGGAAGAGGACGACGCCCTTGTGTGTTACTCCATTGCGGGGTTCACATACGTTGTTCCCGAACCCAACGTAGGTGTCATAGGAGGGTAGGAAATTCGCTGCTGAACGAGCCGTGACAAGAACGATCCCTCGTTCCTGTCCTTTTTCAATTGCTCCTTGGCAGCTGGATCAAGTAGCAAGCGACCCCTCGTTCCCGTTCCTTTTCAACTATATTCTTTAAAGTCAATAAAAGTATGTGATCTCTCTTGTGTCTCAGATACAAAAAAATTTTTACAAATTTCACATTTGTTGAGATTAATTTTTACTATAAACCCACATACATAGGCACATGCTTGTATTTCGCCACTGTTTTTTTCCAAGCTACATTCAAATGTAGAATTTACACTTTCTTATAACTCATCGGTTAAAATTGTGGCATAAGCAGTGTGTGTGTCTGTGGGTGGAGACAATAAAGTTTTAAAATTTGTCAATATAACTTGATTTTGGTCTTCTTCACAATTTCCTGTCCCAATAAAAGATAAGTTGCTAAGGACAGCCGTTTTAAGACCCGCAACAAACTGCCCAGCGGTGGGATTTGAATTGCAGCCGCAATTGGCCCGAATGCATCCAAAAAGATTTTCTAACGGGTCCTGCTGGAGCCTTCTTGTTTCCAAACTTTTTATTGATTTATGTTTAGAACTGAGATTTCTCCAGATTCATTCTATTCCATTGATGGACCATATCCAACCTTCTTGGGATGGAGGGATTCGTTTGCATCCCAAAAACGTCATTTTTTTAAAAAATCTTCATTAAAGTGAAATGTTTGACATGTGGTGTATTATTTGTCATGTTTGTCGAAAATGGTTTCCCCCTTCTTAGGTCTGGTGTGCATGCGTTGACACAATCAAACAGCTTGTCCATATTTGCAATAACATTAGCAGTAGTGACGGCCTCTGAAGAGAGTTCCCCTGTAAACAATACATAATTTAAGATCTTCCTATTAGGATTAAAGAAATATGATTTAAAGTACCATTACAAGACAACTCAAAAAAAAATCACATATCACACAATAAACAATAATTTGTACTTGGGAGAGCCTAGTTCCTTTTTAAGTAAATAATTATTTTAATGGGTGGACGTATGTTTAAATATTATACTTTAAATTATAAATTTAATTTACCTTGTGAAATTTTAGCATACGTTCCTGCAGCAACTGAGTGGCTTAACACTTGTGCAGCTAGCTTCACCTTCATCTTCTGCTTCATATTTTATATTTAAATGTTCTTGTTTTAAGCAAGGTGAAAACACAAAATTGGGATTGGTGTTATCTGTTTCATAGAACTCCTTTATATGGCTCCATTTAGCAACACCTGTAAAAAACATTTGTGTAAATATCCAGTAAATTGTAAATATGTATAATATTATGATTGTAATAAAACAAAATATCTTACCGAATCCAATTTGATCATTTGATGTTTATTTAATGTCATATTTTAAAAACATATTTCTAAAGCATTTGAGCAAATGCGGAGTATCAAAAATGGTAACCACTTCTCGATTACTTAGCAGAATATATGGCTGTTCTACAGATGCTCCCAAGATACTTAAAGCTCTCTTATTCACACCATCCATATCACACAAAAGCATCAAAACAATGTTGCAGGACCTATAATGATAAAAGGGTACCTAAATTAATACGGTAAAAAAGTACTACTACATATATTGACATAATAACAAATAAAAGACCATAATGCTCACCTCCTTTATAAGAACTGACAGCCTATCTGCAGTCACAGATCCGCTAGAAAAATAATAAGCAATTGGTTGTTTCAGCTTTTTACGGATTCCGCCAATCATGAACACGAGGGCATGTGTTGCCATTTGTGGTGACCTGCCCTGCAATGCATGGTCTTGATAACCCTCAATTATGTCCTCCTTTTTGTTGTAAAACAAATTCTTTTTTATTGACATCTCATCAAACATAAGGATATACTCATTGTCTGAGGGAGTCTGTTGCTTTATTGTTTTTTTTTTCAAACATTAAAAATTTGGTCATTAATACCAACTTTCATGTGAAACTTGCTTAATAACGCTTTTAATAAACTAGGCGTTGGCAGGCAAGTCGTCCTTCTTAATAATTTGTAACACCTAGGTGACCTTTTATACAGTCTTAGTGCTATTATTTTGGAGTCCATGTTCCATCTTCGACCTTTTGATTTTTTTTATAGTTTTGCAATTCTCCTTGCAAAAATAATGCAAAAAGAGGGGGATATTTCACATTTTAATATTTAATTTACTGAATCATTTTTGCTCAATACTTTGAGAAATGCTTCATTCTTTAGATGCTTTACAGTTTTTTGAAGCCTGTTAATTTTTCTCAGATGATATTTCATTTTTATCAACATATCTTTATCCTTTTTGTTTTTCGTGAATGGATTTGCAGCAGCAACAGGGTTGATATTCTCAGTAACTTGAGGAATAGCACTAATTTTGTCAGGAATGGTCTTATAATGCACATTCTCACACAAGGGTTGCATACATTTTGACAGACCCGCAACCGGCTCAAATACATTTGGAACAGTTATAGTCTTCTGAATATTTTCAGACAGTGGTTGTTTAGTAGTTGGTGGACCCGCAATATGTTGAATGACATTCCTTTGTTCCAAATTAAGGTCAGCTAATGTGATCTTAAAATTAGAGATTATCAAATCATTATTTATATCATGTATCCCAGCATTGATCAACCTATCTCTAAATTTCAAACAGCCTTATAAATTTATATACATTAAATACAACTTGTTTTTATTAATGAATGTTGCTTTAACCCATTACCACCACTTCTTACTTATAGCTGCGAAACTTGGGCACTTTCTAAGCAGCACAGAAATATGCTCGAACATTGTCAAAGAGCCATGGAAAGGAGCATGCTAAGAATCAGAAAAATAGATAAGCAAAGAAACACACACATAAGAACAAGAACAGGTGTGACAGATATTCTCACCAAGATAGACCAAATGAAGTGGAGATGGATAGGTCATATGCTATGGAGCCCTCAAGATAAATGGAGCTATATTATTATTATTATATAATGTGATCTGAAAATTAGAGATTATCAAATCATTATTTATATCATGTATCCCAGCATTGATCAACCAATCTCTAAATTTCAAACAGCCTTATAAATTTATAAACATTAAATACAACTTGTTTTTATTAATGAATGTTGCTTTAACCCATTACCACCACCATCCTATATATTTTTTTAAAGTTTATATATTTTGTTTTTTTTTTATGGTTGAGAAGTAATGGTAGGTTACGTCCCATACCCTTATAAATCACCACTCAATCTGTTACCACCGTTTGTTAACTAGAAAATATTTTCACTGTAGTATGAGAAAAGCCACACAAAAGAAAAAAATGTAGATAGTAACAAAAGAAAGATTAATTAACCTTATCACATTCCTCATCAGGTACTGCAGATTTGACTAGCCTCTTTCCAAAATTATCAATTAATGATGATTTTTTAAAATGTTTAGTGCACAACATTAAATGCTTAGAATGAAGCTTGTTTTGAAATTCTGGTGACCACCAAGAGTCATGAGGAAAACAGTAATTAGCCCATAATTCACATCTGAAAAAATACAATTAGATAATAATATACTACTGAGGTGCTAAAAACATGCTTGGAAGAAGAGTGCAATACAAGAGATTGTTCCATTCAAACAATGTGATTGTATTGTATACATATATAAATATTATTCCACATGTTATTTCTATGTATACCAATACATCTATAACTACTTTATTATGTTATGATTTCTATGTGATACACCTCATGCTGTTCTGCATAATTTCTCTTTAATTTTCAGATTTATTTACACACGTTTTTAAATCGCTTAATATGTATCTTAGGTTTTATTAGCCGATGCGGCCCATAATAATTTTTATTTCTGTTACTTTATTAATTCAGTGGTTCAAATTTAAACATTTTAAAACTGTTTTAATCAGTAACCAAAAAGCTATTTAGCTTACGTACCGTAAGCTATTTGTTCTCCCAGGCTTAGGAAAACGATGCAAGGTGATGTTAAGATCATGAGCAGGAGAAGATCCACACTTGTAACATTTCCTTTCGTTTTCTTTCATGATGAAAGATAAAATTGAGTCTCTGTCTCTTTAGCACAATGCACAGCACTTGTTTTTGAGTCTCTTTCTCACTGTAAACACTAAAACGGAGGAACGGGATGTTCAACTCAACGTTAGTAGTGTAAGAAATAAGTTAAAACAAAATATAAACTTAATTTGCAACACAAATAAACAAGAATACAACCGCAAGCGCAAGGGATCTGCCATTTGTAATTTTGTTTATTTGCCGTTGCCATCACTTGCCTTTTTATTATAGTATGCAGTTTCATATTCATACATTTTGTTACTTCAATAAAGACGTAATAAATATATGTTTAACGAAATATATTATATAATAAAGTATTATAATTATTAAATAAAAAAATGATTAAAATGATGTGTCATTTAAAATAATATTTCTTTCATGGCAAGATAACATAAAGTGCGAGGGAGATAGATATTAATCCATCTCGCTTCCTTAAAGCCCCCCAAGGTCATCTCCCGGTACCAATCTTTTATTAGGAAGTTGACTGGCCTTGGTTATTTCTCTGTCTACGCGTGTTATTTTGTTTTGTTGGAAAATGCAATTGTTGATCTCTCAACAATTGGTTCGAACACAGCAGGTAAATAGTTGGTACATATCACGATGTGGCATGTCTTCCTCTAAGAAATGCTTTATAACTGAGTTTACTTGAATAATATCAATATAATAATTGTAGCTTCTTTATTAGGTACAAGTTTCGAGTACAGTGAACGTGTAGTGTGCCACTCGCAAAATGCACCAATAGTTCGTCTTGAACATGTATACATCAGCTGTGGCACTGACACCTATGAGAATAAGATCACACATATTGTTTGGGTTCGATTCTCCGCGTGAGGAACAATTTGCGTCACGTGAGGTAACTGTTTAACATTTTTCAATTTATTAAATGTGATCCTCATATCTGATTATTATACATGTTTTTACACTGATTGTATATCAACTCAAGAACTTGTTTTATTTTTTCACAACTGCACTAGCTATATCTGACAAACATACTAGATTATTTATGAGATTGACCATTTTTATCAACTACCAAGAAAGGAGACAGTTGATTTTTCATTGTTTTTGGACTGCTGGTAGTCTGTCAGGCCTTAATTATTAAATAATATAGGGCATTATCCGTCCTTGTGCAGTAACATTTAACTTGATAAATATTTTATTTATATTTGAGTTTGAAATAAACAAATCTATTTTATTTTTCACTTTGACTTCATTTTTTGTATTTTACATTATTTCAGTTGCCGTTACCATGCCGTGGATATCATAATTGCTGGCAATGAACTGACAGAACAGCATCACGTTCATCTGCAGAACGGGAACCATCTGAATCATCTAGTCCGTTCTCGTTGCAATCTGAAGTGAGTAATGTATTGCACCCAGAACAACAAAGCTTAGATCATACATCACACAGTGTACTGCTTACCAATTATTTAAAAGCACAATATTTTTTACCTGGTTGTAACAGTTCCATCAGCATTGCGAGTATGTCTCTTTTGTGATTAACTACATTTTGCGATAACAAACATAAATAGTGACAATTACTATGTATGTGTGTTATACGTGGTAGAGCAATTATATTAGAAGTATAGTTGTAGCATGAATGGGTCGGCTCGACCGGGGAAGGACCACGCTCTCACAGAATACCAGCGTGAAATAGTAGCTTAATGCTGCTGTGTTTTGTATGGTGAATGTAGAGAACCGGAGACCCTTTTTACTGGAAACGAGAAAATGATCTTAGTCCTCACGGGTGACGACGCATCTGCATTTTGATTTGTAATCGAGGATAGATGTGGATGTCTAAGGGCCGCAGCAATGTCTCCAGCAGATGGTGAATCTCAGTTAATGACAAGATATGCTAATAAATCCAGAGCCGTGACTATGTGTCGATATGGTTAGAGGTGGTGAATGGCATTTTTAAAACTGAATTTAAAATATTTCATCAAAATTACTTTAACAGGGCTTCTACACATTTGATGATAGACTGCTGTGGCTGCTGCTATAATTAATTTCAAATTCCACACAAAAATAAGGGACAGGGATGATGCGGCTCAAACAGTTGAAATAGTTCACCAAAATATGGAGACAAATAATGATTTGTCTGAGTATGCTGGGGAAAAGAATCTAAATAGAGCTAGGGCAGGCAGACTTTAGAAATATAAATGTAGACTTTAAAATGTTAGGGAATTTCCTGTTTTAACTTACAGCGACTTAATATTAATTGCTTGTGTCACATACCAATTAAAGCAAGCTCGCTACTATTATGGTGAGCATATAAGATTTAATGGTTGCTACCAGATAGAACTCTGTAATAACCAGAGGAGCAGCATTATGGAAGGAATAAACTTAAGCCCTAGCTGATCTTTACTTAGGGCTAGAATTGCAAGTCATCACCATTAGTCTTAAAGTGTATTTTATATACAGGATGTCCCAGAACTCAACGTCAAGCCGAAACAGGGTGACAGGAATGATTGTTACGATCATGAGAAAAATCAGAAAAAAAAATCTATCCCATGCGGTTCGGAAATTATGGGCATTTAAGAAAAATCTAGAATTTTGGTGAAACTGTAACCATTTTTCGGTTTTCGTGGTTAATTTTCATTATTTTTGTTCATTTACACTTTGGAACCGTAACCCTAAATAACATTTCTAGAACAACAGTCAAAAATAATGACACAACAGCCCCAAGTTTTCTAGAATTAAGACTATTTGTTAAACTATGAATTTAAAATTTTTTACATTTGTCGACTTTGAAAGGTCCTCCTTTAAAAAAATATACTAAAGTGTGTTGGCAAGTGCCATTAAAAGTTTGCGCATTTAACCAGCATTGTAAAATGGTATAATACTTGTTAGTTTCATACTAAAAAAAACTAGTTAAAAAATAAAAACATCGAGTAACCCGATTTTTGCTAACCCATTTTACTCAGTTCAAATGTTTTTTATTCACACAAGCTCTTGGTAGTTTCTTAATTTTACGGAAAAATGATGAGAGAGATGGATAATAAACATGATTGCCGTGAGCGACCAAGACAGATAGTGACGCCACGCAATGAGACGGAGATGCGTCTGACACCAGTTAGTACGATTCGCTCATTCGTCTACTGCGCACCTTTCTGTATTCGCTTGTGTTGATTTAGTACTGACAACTTGGCTTCTCTTTTTGGACTTAGATTATTGTGAATTGGACTTGTTGATTACATACCGGGCAACTTTGGCTTCTCTATTTTGGAATTGCACTTTTTGATTCTCTTTTTGGACTTAGGTTATTGTGAATTGGACTTGTTGATTACATACCGGGCAACTTTAGCTTCTCTCTTTTGGAATTGCACTTTTGTGTTGGCATCCTTGTTATCTACCATACCTACGCGCTACACTTCACAAGAATATGCCAACATGCACCTCATTTATGGGGAATGCAGATACAACGCAAGTGCCGCCGCTAGACTTTATCGTGAAAGATATCCAACTTTAGAGCGCTATCCGGATCACCGCGTGTTTGTTAATGTGCACCGTTCACTTACGGAGGGCGGCCATTTCCCGAATCAAATAAGGGCTGGAGGTAGAGCTCGCTTTCCTTACGAGGAAGAAGTGTTGCAAGAGGTCGCAGGTGATCCAAGTATTTCCGTTCGTGGAATTGAAGGAAGAACGGGAATACCCAAAAGCACATCACATCGTATTTTACAAAGAGCCGACATGCATCCGTTTCACGTACAACGCGTTCAAAGTCTTCTTCCTCGAGATTATCCTGAAAGGATTTCATTTTGTAGAACAATGCTACAGAGGCATAACGAAAATCCCCAATTCATCCAAAAAATTCTCTGGTCAGATGAATCTACATTTAAAAAAGATGGTTACATAAACTTACACAATTTTCACGAGTGGCATGTGGCGAATCCACATTTAATGCAAGAAGACAGATCCCAGTATCGCTTTAAAGTATCTGGCAAAATTTAGCAAAAAAAGCAAAATTGTTGGGCCTTTTGAGCTGCCTGAGATCTTTAATGGCACGAATTACTTACATTTTTTACGAGAAAATTTACCAACTTTGTTAAAGGACGTACCACTAGCAGATCGTCGCCACATGTGGTATCAACAAGATGGCTGCCCAGCGCATTACGCGGTGCAAGTAAGAGATTTTCTTGACCAGGAATATCCGGGAAGGTGCATTGGACGTTCAGGCACTATCTCGTGGCCAGCCCGTTCCCCAGATTTAAATCCCCTGGATTTTTTTTACTGGGGCGTTCTCAAAGAAAAAGTTTATTCAAAGCCAATTGACAGGGTAGCCGAGCTGCGTGAACGAATTTCTCAAGCTACTGAGGACATCAACTCTCGAGGATATGCCCGACTAATAACTAGATCTCTTTTAAGAAGATGTTGGGTGTGTATTGAGGCTGATGGTAAACCATTTGAACACTTATTGTAATAAAAAAATGTTATTTCCCTATCTGACTTTTATTCCAATAAACCTAAACTAAACTATTAACTATTTTGTTAATTTTACTTACTTTTGTTGACTTTTGTAAAATTAGCGTCACTATCTGTCTTGCTCGCTCATGGCAAACATCTCCACTATACATCTCTCAAATCAATAAAAACATTTGAACTAAGTAAAATGGGTTACCAAAAATCGGGTTACTCGAGGTTTTTATTTATTTACTTGTTTCTTTTAGAATAAAACCAACAATTATTGTACCATTTTACAATCAAAACTTTTAATGGCACTTACCAAGGCACTTTAGTACATTTTTTTTAAAGGAGGACCTTTCAAAGTCGACAAGTGTTGAAAATTTTAAATTCATAGTTTAGCAAACAGTCTTAAAACTAGGGGCAGTTGTGTCAATAGTTTTGACTGTTTTTCTAGAAATCTTATTTAGGGTTACGGTTCCAAAGTTTAAATGAACAAAAATAATGAAAATTAACCACAAAAACCGAAAAATGGTTACAGTTTCACCAAAATTCTAGATTTTTCTTAAACGCCCATAATTTCCGAACCGCATGGGATAGATTTTTTTTTCTGATTTTTCTCATGATCGTAACAATCATTCCTGTCACCCTGTTTCGGCTTGACGTTGAGTTCTGGGACACCCTGTATATTCTAATTAGTGGCAATGGTTCTGGTAGAAGTGCAATTAAAAAGTACTGTCGGCCGTCGAACTGTTGGATGCTGTGCCCATGTTATGACAGTAATATGGTATTTGGGTTAGGCATGGCATCAGACTAATATTTTGCTTCCTGCTCAGTTCCTGAATGATGTATTGATGTGTAAATTAGAGGCAAATAATTCCTTAGCTTTCCTAGATGCGTTAGTCATCCAAAATTCTACCAACACCATAGGTCACACTGTGTATAGAAAACAATGAATCTCAGCATCATCCTTCACAGTTAGTTACCATGAGCAAATCTTTGTTACAGAGAGCACAAGGGATCTGTGGCAGCAAACATCTGGCCGTCGAGCTTCAGTACGTCAAGCAGGTTCTGCACGTCAACAAGCTTCGGGCCCGCGCTTACGTCACAATGACCTAGTGACCTAGTTAACTTTAAACATAAACTTTAATAATATACAACTAGAAGAAGTTGATACTTTTAATCTTTTAGGTTTGAAAGTAGATTCAAACATCAATTGGAAAACGCACATTAATTATATAAAGTCTAAAATTTCAAAATTTACGTATGCTTTATTTCAAATTAAATACACCACTGACACAGCCACGGCATTGTCAGCTTACTATGCCTATGCTCATTCGTGGCTTAAGTACGGAGTTATGTTGTGGGGAAGTAGCGTCGATATGCAGCAGCTTTTTATTACCCAGAAAAAGTGCGTTAGAATACTAGCCCAGATAGATAACACTACTAGCTGTAGACCGTATTTCAAACAACTAAATATTCTTACCTTACCCTGTATGTACATTTATGATCTATGCCTGTTTGTCCACAAAAATAATAATAGTTTTAAGAAAATTAAAGATACGCATAACTTAAATACACGTAACAAAAATAAATTATACCTACCACAGTCGCGAAAAAAAATGTTAAATACAAGCCCCTACTATATGGCAATAAAAGTATATAATAAATTACCACAGGAAATAAAAAATATATCAGAATTAACCAAATTTAAGTTTTTTAAGAATTAAGACTCGGTAAATATTTAAAACAAAACCCCTTCTACTCAGTAGAAGAGTATTTAGATAAAAAAATAACACTATTATATATTTTTATATCTTTTTATAGCTTTTAATTTTATTTTATGTTATGTATGTTAATAGTATATAAGCAGTGCCCTTGTCAAATTTGCAGTGCCTGAAAAGGGCATCTAAGTTGTAAGCACATTTTTAATTTAATACCAATTATGTACACTTAGATTGCAAATAAATGATTTGAATTTGAATTTGAAGCCGGCCACAGTCAAGCATGTGCAGTACTAGCATTTGTTAGGGGTATCACAGACAAGATTGGCTACATCTTGAAGCGAGCTGACGTAAAGCATCAAAGTTCAGGGAAGTTTGCAGTTTGTGATCATATTCTGGACGGCCCCAACCAGATAGACATCAAAAAAAGATTTGATAGACCACAAATCCTCTAAAAGGACGATACATGAGACTTGAAATAAAAAAAAAATTCTTTTTTTCAATAAAGAAGGTGGCTTGGTACTACCACCTACTTAGGACCCTGTAATTAATGACATTAAAATTAAACCCAAGCATACCACTGCAAGACTTCAAGACACCGTAAGTTCATTCTGTAGATCGGACCATAAATAAAAATTAAAAATCTGAAGGTACTCCGAATTAACACTAACATTGGGACGTCAGTCACCTCAGTCTGCCATAACCATGGGTGCTGGAAAGCACCCGAAACGTCTGGAATTAAAAATAAAAAAATAAAACGCGATAAAATCGACAAAAATTGTTGTTAAAAAACTGCATTTCTGAAAATAAAAACTTCTATATTTTCAAAACCCGATATTTTTAAAGCAATTCCTTTACCATTTCATTGTTTTAATTGCATATTATCATATCTATATGCTTTTATATGTGGCCGATGTACTCATGGCCGATTTGTCTATGAAGAGTGGGCATTCCCCTTTATCGTTAAAAAGTACAAAAATAAAAAATTGCAAATTTTAACGTAAAATCTTCGGTGTGGCCAACTTTTCTATAAATTATTACCCACTATTATAGGAAATAATAATACCTGCATACCGAAGGTGTATTATCCTAAGTCCACTTTTTTCGATATTCACTTTATAATGTCATTGAAACAAAAAAATAACGATCTACTTGGTGGTATAGTATTTTTAAGTCCAACTAAAAAAACTACATGCTTTCGAACTCGTTAACATTTTTTAAGTCCAGGTTAATTCAAAGGTATACAATCTGATCTGGATTTATGCTTTTGTTCCGCTCAATTATCAATAACGAAAGCATCCTAAGTCCAAATAAGATGAGAAGTTTGTTTTTGAACATAAGTTGCACTTTATTATTTGTATTTATTTATTGTATTATGTAAATTGTGCCTTTGGCTGCGCTTGAAGAGGGTGTTCCAACCACATCTCAAGATGTACCAAATTCTATATGCCAGAATAATTTACAACAAATTCATACTTAACAATCTACCAAAAAAATAAAAGATCTGAATACAATAGAGCAGACAGGAAAAAAGCGAATAAGAAATGATCTTAAGCTTACATGAACAAAAGTGCTGCATGTAGCACGAATTTCTGCATGAAATACAGTACTAAAATATCCCAGCAGAATAAGAAAGAGATATTTACTTTTATTGGGATCCAGAAAAAGACTACAATGTTAAGAGGTAATTCATAGTATCATGTGTCCAGTCAAAACCTACAATAAGACAAAGACTGAGATCAGGAGATGAATCTAAGTTAGGATCAAATACTTTATTGTATTCTTTTGTTGTTAATGGTAAAACAACAGCAATCTGTAAGACAATGTTTCTAAATTTCCCAACAAGTGGTTAAGACTGCTTAAGACTGAAATAAGAGGGATGTATTGTTGAAAGTGACAAAAGAGGGAAACATAAACCATCTAACTAAACTTATCCTGAAATTATTAAATCTGTTATGTCCCACATTTCATATCTCCCAAAGTATAAATGTCAATACAATCGTGAGAGATCAGAGATGTTATTGAACGAATGTACGATCTTTACAAAGTACTTTATACTTGTGACGATTGCGATATGTTTTCAGCAAAACTTAAAGGGATGTAGGATGGCACTGAGAAACAACTTCTGTAAATAAAAAAAAGATTTACCTTTAATTATTGAAGCTGATAATAGGTACAAACATAAATCGCAGGATATGTCTGAATCAAAATACAGACCTAAAATGGGGTTAATTTCTATAGGAGAAAACTTTGGATATTAAATTACAATATTTATGATGGTTCTGACAGTTCTGTATTTCTATTTATGTGGGATGAAACTAAAGCTCAAAGGGATGGAAACGAAATAGCTTCAAACATCTTAAACTTGGCATCTAAAAATGTACCAGGATCAGATATTGAACAAATGACCATATCAGTCAGTGACCAGGTCAGATAACTGTTATGTGCAAAATAAGAATATTTATGTTGTCATGTGCATGTTTTTCCTTCTTAAAAATTTTCTCAGTTCAAAGTTATAGAACTAAAAGTTTTATTAAAAGGACACATAAATATTTAAGCAGATACTGTACATGCCAATATTAAGAGAAGATGTAAAAACTTACCTACACTTATAATATTAACACCTTGGGACTGGCAACAATTTATTCCGCTTTGTTTTTACAAATATACAGTCAACAATATGTGTGCCGGACGGGCGAAACTCTCCGGAGTAAATGTTGTCGAAGATACTTCGCGAGTCGCTCACGTCCTACAGCTATAGGTTCCGGTGGGTACTTTCACTGCCGTCTTTGTGGTTGCCGCTGAAATATTGTGGACTGAGGTTCAAATCAAAATGCACGATTAATAAATACAAATAGCAAGGTAGTGGCCAGCGGTTCGACTGATTAATTAGTCGCGAAATTTTATAACTATAGACCACGGTTGAACTACGGTTGTTCACTATTGGTTGGTCACTGTATATTTCAAAAGATTTCTTTAAATTGTACGGTGGTATCAAATATCTATTGGTAGTAGCTGGTTTTCTAACACTACTGACTAGCAGCTATTATCAACTAAACTAGCTGATTTAATCACTTGTGTAACTGCGGATATCAGTTACCACTTTCACTATATGTAACTGCGAAATATCAGTTACGACCTTTTTTCGGCTAGCTAACACTTTCACTATATGTAACTGCGAATATCAGCTACGACCTTTTTCGGCTAGCTAACACTTTCACTATATGTAACTGCGAATATCAGTTACGAACTTTTTCGGCTAGTTAACACTTTCATTTTCACTATGTGCGAATATCAGTTACGACCTTTTTAGGCTAGCTAACACTTTCACTATATACTGCTACTAGTCAGTTCAGCTACCACCGGATACCACTCACTTCACTACACTTGTCACTGGTAGTTCTTCACACTACTACTCCTACTGGGTCGCGAGCCCCTAAGGTAGACTTTAGCAATACTTTACAGTGAGCCGCTTGCCATTTTCCGTTTTGCCTCTTTATTGCATAAACTTTTCACTATATAAATGGCATAAATTGCAATATTTTCTATACAAAACTAATTGCTACACTAACATGCTATACATCATTAAATCGGTAGTCTGGTACTTTATTAGTATATCATAAAGGTTACTCAAAACATTAACATTGTAAAAAGTTATTAAACGAAATGTCCCAAATTTTCATAATATTTGGGTACATTAATTCTTTAATTTTTATACAACTATCAAATGCGTTTATTTATATAAAATATTCCTACACTTCTTTAATCTATAAGCCATATGCTAATTCAATGTCATATTTATAACTCTTTTAGAACATAAAATTATTTTCATTATTTTTAGTATGAACTATTACGCAGTTAATTAAAAAACTTCTAGAGAGTTCTACGATAAGACGCGCTGTGATTGGTCGATTTTTCTTAATATAATAAAAGTTGTTTACATTACTTGTTATCAAAACGACATTCTATACAAATATACTAAGAGTTATAAACATGCTAAACAACTATATTAATACACGTTTTCACCGTTTTGTCAGTAATTTAATTATTAATACAAAAAACAATATTCTTTATAACTTTGTTTCTTAACGTTGTTAGGCTGTCGCGAACATCTCTCCCGTCGTGCAGCGTCGCGACGATTTTCTCACAGCGGCGCTGCATCCATTTCGGTGAGCGACGTTGCTTCTACTTCGGCAGCGGCACGAGTTTCCTGGTTGGCCTCTTGATTAGGCCGTTTGCTGTGCGTACCTCCACAGTGCGGATCTGTCCGTCCGCACCGGGGTAAACAGCTTCCACCCTCCCTCGTGGCCAGGTGTTACGAGGTAACTGGCCGTCAGCTATGAGGACTGGATCGCCCACCTAGAGATTGGGACCTCGCCCATGGGCCTCCCGCCGGTTTTGAAGTTCCGGTAGATACTCTCGGACCCAACGCTGCCAGAACATGTCAGCGAGTATCTGGGAGCGTCGCCAGTGTCTTTTGCTATTCATATTTCAGTTTTTCATTCATTCTCCAGGTGTCGGTAGTCTCGCAGATCCTCCTAAAAGGAAGTGATTTGGAGTGATGGATTCATCGTCGTCGCTGTCTACAGAGATGTGAGTCAATGGTCTGCTATTTACTGTGTACTCCACCTCGCAGAGCAGCGTGGCTAATACTTCCTCATGCGGATGTCTCTCATGAAGGACGGTGTATAGTGCCGTCTTCACGCACCGTATGAGACGTTCCTACACTCCTCCCATGAAAGGCGCGGAGGGGGTTATAAAACGCCACACTACGCCTCGTCGACTGGCTTCTTCTCGAAAAGCCTCCCGAAGTTCCTTGTCTGCGCCGTGCATGTTGGTGCCATTGTCGGAGTAAATCTCGGTGGGGCACCCTCGGCGAGCTGCGAATCTTCTTAATGCCAGTATTGCGGAGTCAGCGCTGAGGTTTGCGACAACTTCTACGTGGACAGCTCTGGATGTGAGGCAGGTGAAGAGAGCTACGTATCTCTTCTGATGTTGACGTCCCACAGTGACGGAAAGTGGCCCAAAATAGTCCAGACCGGTGAAGGTGAACGGTCTCTGGTGATGAGCGAGACGTGTACTGGGATGGTCACCGGTCGCTGGCACTGATGGTTGTGCTTTTCTGATGCGACACTGTATGCATTGGCTCACTATCTTTTTCGTAGTGGGTCGAAGTTGAATCACCCAATAGTGCTGTCGAACCTCGTTGATGGTAGGTTCGGTTCCGCAATGATGCAGGCTACGATGCGTCCAGTCAATGTATAATTGCGTGATGTAATGATCACCATCCAATATAGCTGGCCCCATCATGTCTTCTGTGACTCCCTTCACGGCGGCTATGCGACTTCGTAGCGCGATGATCCCGTCTTTCAATTCTGTCGAGATAGTCATCCATATAGTGATTTTGAATGATAGCTTCTACGGCTTCTGGATACTTGTCTATGTGTTTTTTAGCGTTCCAGTTCTTCGCGAATATGGTTGTGCAGGGTGAACTGGCTGCACCGAAAATGATGGAAGTCATTCTATATTTTTGTGGAGCTTCATTACGTCGATCCCCTCTCCAGAGATATCTTAAGGCATCTCTGTCTTCGGGTCAACTTTGACCTGCATGAACATTTCGGCTATGTCCGCGGAGACAGCGATATTATGGCGACGAAAACGCATCATGACCCCTGGTAGTGATTGCAGTAGGTCTGGACACGTGAGCAGGAAGTCGTTCAACGACACCCCCTTTGTTTTGGCTGCGGCATTGTGTACTATTCGAAACTTCTCTGGCTTCATTGGGTTATGGACGTCGAAATGGGGCAGGTACCATGTTCTTCCCGGTGTGCTAGTTTTCGCTGCTATCTCGGCGTATCCTTTTTGTACTAGGGAATTCATTTGTTCATCATATTTCCTTTTTAGGTCTTCGTCTCAATATAATTTTCTTTCAATGGAAACGAGCCGTTTTATTGCTGTTTCATAATTACCAGGCATCTCGATATCCTTTTCCTTCCAGAGAAGCGCTGTTTCTATGTGCCCGTCTTGTAACTGACGGGTGCTGCTATTTAGTATATCTTCAGCTTTCTTCTCTGGATCGGAGTCTGGTCTTCTCGGATTGATACTGAGAGATTCCAGCGCGAAATATTCGCGGAGTTGATCATCTATAGTCCCCTCGCTCTTGTGCAGCTCATTGGCTGCGTGGACGCGCTGATACAGGGCTTTAGTGTGTGCCCCGTGTAGCACCCATCCTAATTCTGTGAGTGAGGCGATTGGCTGGTGCGGCGGACCTCTTCAGATTTGAGTGGCTATCGGAAGTCTCCAATTGTCCTGTCCTATTAGGATCCTTGGGTTGCCGGAGTCGTATGTTAGCTGCTCCTTTAGATCTTTCAAGTGGTTGACTTGGCTATGTCTGCTGCACGCACAGTCTGTGGCCCTAAGTTTAGGCTTGCGACCGTGCGTGCTCTGAATGGCACCCTTTTGCTGTGGAGACTCTTCAGCGATACTTTGATTCTTCGGGATTCCGGTGAATCGAGGGTAGTGTTCCCGATAACGGTGATCTTAAACGGGTCCAACCGCCCTGTAGCTCCAATTTGTTTGGCGATCTCTTCATCCATTAGTGAAACAGTTGACCCATCATCCAGCAGGGCGTGTGTGTTTACAGCTCCCGCCGATCCAATTACACGCACTGGAATTATTTTTAAATAGGCTTGATGCTTTGACACAGCAAATGAGTTAGCTACAGTTTCTTGAGGTTCTTTTTGTTTGGCCTCAGTTTTCTCCTTTGTATTGTTATGGAGAAGTCGATTGTGTGTCGCGGTGCATCCTTCTATTCCACACTTATTGGTTTTGCATTTGTGTGTCTGATTTCTAAAACGTAAGCAGCGGAAACATAAATTATTTTGCTTTGCGAGTTCCCATCTTTTGTTGATATCTGCTTCCTTAAATTTTTTACATTCGGATCCGTAGTGACCCTCCTTTTCGCATACTCTGCATTTCGGAGACGGCTTAGTAGTAGTCGCGTGTGCTCTATGTACTGAACGATTGCTTTGTGCTTCGTTTATAATTTCTGGAGGCGCAAATGCACTGCAGAAGCGAGCTTGTTCGGTAATAAACTCGCTGAAGCAGCCTAGGTCTGGTCTGGAGTCATATTTTTCTGTGTAGATTCTATACCACTGGGCACGTATAGAGTTTGGCAGTTTGTCGGTGCGGTGTCGTAGCAGCTCTGCGTTAACGAGGTAATGATCTCGCTTTAGGGCTCGAAGAGTGACGACGCTTCCCCTCACTTTGCTCGCGAATGTGCAGATGTCTCTGGGCGCTTCTGTACAGCGTGCTAATCCTCGTAACTTCTCGGTTTCTGCTTGTGCGATTGAATCAGGACGCCCAAATTGTAGCTCCAGTTCTCGCATAATTTCATCTGGCTTAGCATGCCCGATGAGTTCTGAACTGACTGTTTCCAAGGCTCTTCCTTGTAGACTTCGTCTTAGTCTAGTAGTGTTTTCAATGTCATTGAAGTAGCCTCGGGTTGTTTTGTATATGGCACGGAATGAAAGCCACTCGGTATGTGCTCCGCTAAAGCTTGGCAGTATCATTATAGCTTTCGACGCTGCGAAAGTATGCGACGATAGTGGCGCACTCTCTAACTTTGATTTGTCAGCGAGCGCGGCTATAGCGGATGTGAGCTCCGATATAAATGGACGGAGCCCCCTGTCTTCACTTATGACGGGTTCCTGGCTAGGTTCCTTTGGCATGAGATCTTTGGGTATATCTGCTGGATAGGAATCCTGGTACGTGAGCTCTGATACAATCGGTAGGAGCCCCCTGTCTTCATTAACGGTAGGTTCCTGACTGAGCTTTTGTGGCATGGGATCCTTTTGTGCATCTTCTGGATAGGATTTGTGGCATGGGATCCTTTTGTGCATCTTCTGGATAGGAATCCTGGTTCGTGAGCTCCTTTTGGGGCTCACTGAGGTCGACAACGTCCGGGTTTGGCTTTGTGACGGTTTTATTAAATGGGGCAATCTCTCCGGTGGTTGCGCCTTGATTTGACTTTTGTTTGGCAACAGAGTTTTCGAACCAAGATCGAACGTACTCACTTTTGGAGTGACCATCTTCATATTAGTCGTCCGATTCGTCCTCTTCCTCAGCCATCTGCAAGGAGATCTGCGCAAGTTCTAGTTTGATCTTCAATAATTCTTCATGAGCCTTCAAAATTCTTCTATTGGACCGAAAAGTCTTTTTTGACTTCGTACTGCAATCGGTGTGGCCCCTCGGTGGTTCTTCGGTGTGGGTGTCTTCCCGGGCTGGTGGCGATAATGCACGGCTAGTCATCGTTGCCTTCTATATGTTCCCTCTGCTTCGTTGTGCGGGCCGTAGTGGCCGGCGCGGGCAGGAGTATCCCCTCCTCGGGGGGGGGGGACAGCATGGCGTCTCAGCGCCCTCTACCGTTGACGGTGAGCGTGGTGGCATCTGGTGGTGGACGGCGGCGTTATTGGCCGACGAACCTCCTTCCAGACCGACGGTCCACGCCTTGGCTTCCCTTCCTTGCGAACGGGTGATCGGCATCTTGAATCTGAAAAATTCTGCGGTTTTAATACGGTGGTGACTATTTACCCGGTTCCGAAATACAAACGGATAGATCCTGCTCGAAGGACCAACCAATGTGCCGGACGGGCGAAACTCTCCGGAGTAAATGTTGTCGAAGATACTTCGCGAGTCGCTCACGTCCTACACCTATAGGTTCCGGTGGGTACTTTCACTGCCGTCTTTGTGTTTGCCGCTGAAATATTGTGGACTGAGGTTAAAATGAAAATGCACGATTAATAAATACAAATAGCAAGGTATTGGCCAGCGGTTCGACTGATTAATTAGTCGCGAAATTTTATAACTATTGACCACGGTTGAACTACGGTTGTTCACTATTGGTTGGTCACTGTATATTTCAAAAGATTTCTTTAAATTGTACGGTGGTATCAAATATCTATTGGTAGTAGCTGGTTTTCTAACACTACTGACTAGCAGCTATTATCAACTAAACTAGCTGATTTAATCACTTGTGTAACTGCGGATATCAGTTACCACTTTCACTATATGTAACTGCGAAATATCAGTTACGACCTTTTTCGGCTAGCTAACACTTTCACTATATGTAACTGCGAAATATCAGTTACGACCTTTTTCGGCTAGCTAACACTTTCACTATATGTAACTGCGAATATCAGTTACGACCTTTTTCGGCTAGCTAACACTTTCACTATATGTAACTGCGAATATCAGTTACGAACTTTTTCGGCTAGTTAACACTTTCACTATGTGTAACTGCGAATATCAGTTACGACCTTTTTAGGCTAGCTAACACTTTCACTATATACTGCTACTAGTCAGTTCAGCTACCACCACTCACACTACTACTCCTACTGGGTCGCGAGCCCCTAAGGTAGACTTTAGCAATACTTTACAGTGAGCCGCTTGCCATTTTCCGTTTTGCCTCTTTATTGCATAAACTTTTCACTATGCAAATGGCATAAATTACAATATTTTCTATACAAAACTAATTGCTACACTAACAAGCTATACATCATCAAATCGGTAGTCTGGTACTTTATTTAGTATATCATATAGGTTCCTCAAAACATTACAATTTTAAAAAAGTTATTAAACGAAATGTCCCAAATTTTCATAATATTTGGGTACATTAATTCTTTAATTTTTATACAACTATCAAATGCGTTTAATTATATAAAATATTCCTACACTTCTTTAATCTATAAGCCATATGCTAATTCAATGTCATATTTGTAGCTCTTTTAGAACATAAAATTATTTTCATTATTTTTAGTATGAACTATTACGCAGTTAATTAAAAAACTTCTAGAGAGATCTACGATAAGACGCGCTGTGATAGGTCGATTTTTCTTAATATAATAAAAGTTGTTTACATTACTTGTTATCAAAACGACATTCTATACAAATATACTAAGAGTTATAAACATGCTAAACAACTATATTAATACACGTTTTCACCGTTTTGTCAGTAATTTCATTATTAATACAAAAAACAATATTTTTTATAACTTTGTTTCTTAACGTTGTTAGGCCGTCGCGAACAATATGGAACTTGAAGATTTTAAGATGCATTATTTACTAATGGTCCTTTCATTAATAGACAAGTAAATATTGATAAGGAACCATTTCAAATTTCAAAGTCAGTTACTTTGCAAGTTAGAAAAGAAAACTGCTGAAAACTTTATTTTATAAAAATTTATTTGATAATCAAAATTTTAAAATGACAGACTTAAGGCGTCAGAAGAGGAAGGAGTTGAATTTTCCAGGACGTTTACAAAATATGAACTAAAACTTAATTCCGCCAAAAAATATAAAGATACCAAGATTTACATTCATATTGAATTGCCGTCATATTGTCATGACTATTATAAAAAATTCCACAATCTTCCACTGCATGGGACTTTCCCGACGACGATAATGCTTATGAAAAGTAAACAAAACTTGTGATTAATGAAACATGATTTTCATTGTGTCTTGAAAATCAGGACTTAGGATGTTCTTTTATTACATGTAACTTATAAAAAATTATCTTTTGTGTTTAGAGGTAGCATATCCCAAGTCCATTATTTAATTAATTAAATACATTTTTATTAATATCTTATTGTAATCAAAAACTACTTTTAAACAACAAATAAATTTTTATTTACAATTGTGTAGTAATGTTCAAATTGAGACTTAAAACGTGTGCACTGAACAATTAGCTTAATGTGACTTATGATCATTTGCCTAAGGTGTACAGATATGTATTCTGCAGTGTCTATTGTTAAGGGTTATGGGGATAATTAAAGATATAATACTTTGAACATAAAATGTGCTTTTTATTAACCTCAAAACAACAACATGGAGAGCCCATAACGTCATATTGAATCTTCCTTCATAACCACAGACACAGTGTTGACAACCGACGCAGTGTTGCCATTAAAATACAATATTATATAAATCATTGTTAATTAACACCTCCCCCCAATGATTTATATTAACAGAACTAACATTACAATAATTTCAAACATTACAATGAATAAGTAAGAACTAACAATACAATTATTTGTATTAACAGAACTAACAAACTTAAAATACACAATGCGATCTAAACTCTATTCAAATCCTAATTTATGTACAAAATAATAATGAGAGGTTCTATTTAATGGTTTCGTAAAAATATCAGCTATTTGTTGCTTTGTGTTTAATAAAGTTGTATTTTATGTCCACATGTTTCATTCTTTTTTGATCAGGATTACATACAGAAAATATTGTACTTTTATTGTCTTCATATATGGTAGTGGTATTATAACTAACGTCTAACTCATTTAATAATTTCCTAATCCAACAAGCCTCCAGAGCGGCTTCATTGAGGGAGTATAACTCTGCCTCAATATTAAAACTTGAATCTTGTTCAGAGTTTAATATACCAAAAACTTTAAATTCAATTTTCTGTAGAATGCATCTTTCTACACCTATTTTGTATTAATTAATGTTTTAAAGATGATTAACTTTTAGGAAACAAAAGCTTGTATTCCAACATCTTCCTCCATCAATTTACATGAAGAATCACTTATGGAAATTGATAATAATTTATGCATTCATGTAAGTAGGTAAACAATATTAAATAAAAATAATATTATTTTTCCTCGACCCAATACCAAATTGAAGGGTTAAGTGGACAAAGGTGTAAACTAGCAAATAGTGCTAAACAACTAAAAAGCCTTTGAAAATAATAAATAATCAAATGAACTGAGGAACTGAAGCATATAGTTTTAAAATAAAATATTAGTATCAATACTTAGATAGATTGATTATTTTATATATTATATTGAAAAATAGGTTATTCTACGCAAATTTATTAAAAAAAACAATGAAAGTATGTATACATCTTTGTTTCCTACAAACCATATTAATTAGTTAAGAAGAACTTACAATGGCTCTATGTGGTAAAAAAATAAAAATAACATTATTTATATGAAATAGTATTATTATTTGAAAATAGGTATGCCACATGTTCTTACACACTATTTATGTGGCCTGTGGCCATCTCTAATGATATAGATACCTTTATTATAAAACCATATTTGACTTAAATAAAATGCTTTTGATATGGGAATTTTAGGTAGAGGCTGAGTTTGTTGTATGTCAAAAGTGATTTTTTTTCCACTAATACACATCTCTCTTTCTTGTTTTTGTAACTCAAATGCTCTTTTGTAGTTAACAATATGCACTTCAGTGTGTGTATCAGAATCACATTTGTTACACACATCAGTTTTAGGTTGTTTAAAATATAGACAAAATTTTGTATTGAATATATTTCTAAAAAGCACCTTTCTATACCTATTTTTTATTAATTAATGTTTTAAAGATAATTAAATTTAAGATGTAAACTAGCAAATAGTTCTTAACAATTAATGAGTGTTTGAAAATAATAAATAATCAAATGAACTAAGGACTAAAGCATAGGTATAGTTTTCAAATACAATATTGGTAGCAATACTTAGATAAGATTGATTATGTTATATATTATGTTAAAAAAATAGGTTATTCTATGCAAATTTATTAAAAAAAACATAACACACCTTTGTTTCCTATAAACCATATTAAGTTTTGTTAAGAAGAACTTACAATGGCTTTATGAGGTAATAAAATCTTATTATGTTATCACATTTTTATGTAGTGTGGCTCCACGAAATTTAAATATATTGGTGTTAAGTGTAGAATAAGAACAATATAATTAGTCTTGAGTAGAGAAACACGTCTCCCTTTCATTTAACAACCGTACAACATTACATGGCGACCCTGCCAGGCGCTGCGCGTGCATTGTCGCAGCGCACCCCCGCGGCTGCAATTTTTTTAATAAAATGGGAAAATAATTTCAATAAATAATAAAGAAATAATATAAAGAAAAAAAATTCAATTATTGAATTGACATACTACCGGATGTAACAACAAAATAATAATTTAAATTTAAAGAAGTTTACTCAAAATTAAAATTGAAATATGTGTAGTACTATAAAGACAATCAAACTATGAAGATATTAATTTATTAATTGGTAAACGAAGAATGAGGAAAATAAAATGTGGATTTCAAGATACGGCATATTAATTTAAAGAGGCAAGAATCAGTTGTACTCCAGCGAGCTTAGCCCAGAATATTATGAAAACTGCGCCAAAAGAACAAAGAAGAAATCAGGAGGTAATTTTCGCACCTGAGTGACTTTTATTCAGTTATAATTTTATATTATTTTACTACTGTGTTCTGCCTAAAAATTTATGTGATAATAATATAATAGATTAAATTTTTACGTACTTGATTTGAAATTTCACTGTGATATATTTCATAGTTTTTTTCCGTATCCAAATTTTTAAAATATCGTTTTAAGTTTTAGTTTATTTATATAATAACTTACGAAAAATATTAAATTATGTTCTTTGAATATTTAAGTAAATTAATGTGGCGTTGCGTTAAGTTCATAGATGTTATAGTGATTTTAATTATTTTGTGTACTCGATACAATAAATATCATATTTCTAGAAATCTTTTTCGATCTACGTAAAAGTAATATAATTATTAACAATGTAACTATGTCTTGACTTTTATGTAAATTAAAGTAATGTTTAAGAATCACCTTTAAGGTACATTTTACTTGAACTCATATTATACCATATTGTACAAGTTTTCTAAAAATTAGGTATGAATCACAATGTGTGGTCAAAGTTCGATATAAATGCAAACATTTCCATATACGTACTTTGAAATTTAATACAAAGCTGTTTCAAATTACTTGCGCTGCTAGGATTACAATTTGTATTTTAATATGCAATATAGTAATTTAATTTCTGTTTAATATTGTTAGAATATTTAAATATTTTCAACTATTCTAATGTATTATTTCCTCGAAAGAGAGTACTTGTGAGGATTATGAAATAATTTCTTGCTGTATATGACTTTGAAACTCCTTTTATGTATACACTTCATTTATTTAAATTTTGTTGTGCTGATATTGAGAGCCTCGTTCCCTGACTATAAATGATGTACTTAAATAACATATGAGACTATATGACGTAAATTTGTAAAAGATGTATGTAAATTTATGAATAAGTAGTTTTAGTTTAGTTTAGTTTACGACGGGCTGTTTTCCGCAACTCCACGTCTAAGCGCGTATTTTGCGTGTGGGCAGGAATAATATGCTTATTCGGGCCATGATATCTTCCCGAAGAAGCTCAGCAGTCCCTTGATGTTGCAAGCAACTTCGGGGAGCGATCCCGGCGTGCCGAGATGTTTAGCCCTGTATGAAGCGACTTCTGGACATGTCAGCAACACGTGAGCCGCCGTTTCTTCCTCTCCCATGCATGCCCTGCACAGGGAGCTGTCAATAACACCTATGGTGAACAAATGTTTGTTAAAAGAGCCGTGTCCTGTGATAGCACTTGTTACTATCCTGATCTGTGGCTTGTTCAGTCTCATTAGAACCTTGGTTAGACGACTGTTTATTTCAGGTAGGGCCTCCCTAGCTTGTCTACAGTCTACTAAATTTTCCCAAAGCTGAGCGTGTAAATTATTGAAGTATCTACGTACCAGTGAACGAACATAGCCAAAGGGGGATTGGTATTATTGGTTCCGGCGCTATAGTTGCCTCTAGATCCACAGTGTCCCTTGATCCATTGCACAGTCAGATTGTTGTGCTTACATACCTCATTTAATCGTTGATGGCACTCGTATATCAGTCCCGAGTTCGCCACATTGCAACTCAGAGCTTGTAGTACCGCCATACTGTCGGTCAGTATTCTGATGGAGAAGTCTTTCACCTTCCTAGCATCTATTGCTATGGCCGCTTGGATGATACCCATGCATTCAGCCTGGAAGACTGTGTTGTGGGTACCCAGCGGTGTGCATATGTGGATATTAAGGTCTTCAGAGAAAGCCCCAGACCCCACACCTTCATTTGTCCTAGAGCCATCCGTGAAAACTTTGAGCTCTCTTGGACCCAATCCTTCCAGATGGTCAGTTTCCTTCAATTGTATCCTGTACTTCTTATCAAATACAAATTGTTTTGGGATCCTATCATACTTGGCTTGTAAAATAGGAATTTTTGAGTAAATTCTATCGATTATATCTGTATGGGGGACTCTACTCTTACTTAAAAGATTTAGGGTCTTGAGTCTAATGGCAGCTAAAGTTGCTTCTTGTTGTATATATAGATGAAGCGGTGTTAGCTCCAGCATAGCCTCCAAAGCTGCTGTTGGTGTTGTCCTTATGCAGCCCGTGGCAGCCATACAAGTTAATCTCTGGTAACGCTGTAGCTTTTTTATAGTGGTGGCTTCATTGGTTTTGGCCCACCATACCAGAGAGCCGTATGTGATCATGGGCCGAATTACAGTTTTGTACAGCCACAGTATAATTTTTGGCGTTAAACCCATCATTTGCCAATCATGTTTCTGCACTGCCAGAAAGTTAAACTAGCTTTGCTGATTTTGTTTTCTATGTGTTTGTTCCAGTTAAGTTTACTGTCCAAGGTAAGACCTAGGTATTTTACCTCGGAAGAAAGTTGGAGTTTTGTGCTGAAAAGACTTGGAAGATGACAGTTATTAAGCATTCGTTTTGTGTGAACATTACTATAACCATTTTATTTGGATTAACGGTTAGGTCATATTCCCTGCATCATCTCTCCACAATACGGAGAGCCGCTTGGGTCAGGTCGCACACAATGCTTGCTGTCTTACCAGAGACCAGTATTGTCAGATCATCTGCATAACCGACTGTGTAGAAATGATTAGCGTCTAATTTGCTGATGAGCTCATTAATGACCATATTCCACAGGAGAGGTGAAAGAACCCCACCCTGCGGGCATCCTTTCATGATCTGAATTGTCTGAGATTCACCAGCAATCTTTATTGTTCGTGTACTGAGCATGTTTACTATCCAGTCAATCAGCGCCGGTTCAACATTATGTCTACTTAGGGCACCTTTTATGCTGGAGAAATTTGTTCCAACCTAGACATATTGCTTTGTTTTGGATGGCCTCTTCAATCTTTATTATTACCTGGTGAAGTGCCGATTCTGTTGATTTACCTAAGCTATAGGCGTGTTGTTTTTCGTGTAGCGGTAAGTTAATTAGCGCCGACCCTCTCAAATCCCGTTCACACATCCTCTCCATCGTCTTTAGGAGAAAGGATGTGAGGCTAATAGGCCTATAGGATTTAGGGTTTGTATAGTCGTTCTTACCTGGTTCGTGTATGAACGTGACTTTTACTTCCCTCCATCCCCTAGGAACATATTTAAGAGCCAAACATGCTCTCATTATGGCAACAAGTCTGACTATTAGGACTTTACCCCCCCCCCCCCCCCAGCGACACCAATTAGGGGAAAAATACCAATAAAAATATTAAATATTACCGAAAAATCAGTAACATTGTCAGGAATAAATCCTGCAATTCATGATCTTAACGATTATAATATTTGTAGTTTGGAGAAAAATGAGAATAATTCAGACCGAGTAAAACGATTATTTTCCTCATTAAAATTAAGTGACTAAATGACTTAATACCTACGAGTAAGTGACTTAGTTTAAAATGTACCACACTTTTATTGTGAAAAAAATATAAGAAAATATTTAAACGTAAGTAGATGTTTATCACTACTAAACTGTGACGAAACTATGTACAATACTGCGACCTCGACATTAATATGGGACAGGGGGATCTGCCCACTCGACCTGCCCATAGAATACCACCTATTTTATTTTTGTTATTTATCTTTAGAAAATAATGGGTATATAATAAGATTATATTTTTATAATTTATATTTGTATTACAATTAAATTTTATATTTAGTTTTATAAGTAAAAAAAAAAAACAAATGTATTAATTTATTTTTTTGTCGGTGGGAGGTGTAGTGTGGCTCCACGAAATTATATATATTTGTGTTAAGTGTAGAATAAGAACAGTATAATTAAAGTCTTGAGTAGAGAAACACGTCTCCCTTTCATTTAACAACCGTACGACATTACATTTAAAACACCACAGTTCCCTCCACCAATAGTAAAGAATTAAGTAATAAAATGTAAATTATACTTTATAAATAGGATTCTTATTTCTAGTAGAACGGACAGCCCTTGTATGCTCTGAAATTTCCACCACTATTGGTATGGTCGAACATTTCACATTTTTCACATTTCACATTCACACATTCCACGCATCTCCTAGCTCGACTATGACGATAATTGTAAATTCGCTCTTCCTTATTTAAAATGTTATTAGAAAAAGGCCTCAAGATATGCTTTTGTAATCCAAATGCCTCATCTCCAAGAAACACGAAAGGTTGGGGCAATCCATGAAATCCATGGATGGATCCATGGATTCATGAATTAGGCAATTTAGTTGAGTTAGGAATCTTCAGAGACCCACACGCCAATTTTTTGTCAAAACCACTTTCTTTTAATATATTACTGTCAACATTTCGTCTGCAAGCACCTACATCAATAGCTATAAAAGAACAGTTTGCATTTGCTACGGCTAACAGAACAATTGAGAAGAACTTCTTATAATTAAAATAGTTAGACCCACTTTTTGGTGGTTTTTTAATACGGATATGCTTGCCATCGATAGATCCTATACAATTAGGATAGTTGGTTTTTTTTATAATATCGTTTTGCTATTTCTAAACACAATTCTTCAGAAGATTCCGGTATTTCCTGTGGCTGTAAAATATCCCATATCCCATTCCAACAAGAAACTCTTGTGCAATTTTTCTGTAACTTAGTCCACTTTTCTGTTTCAGTAAAAGACCTACAAAAAAAAATGGAAGGGTTTGCGCGACTATCACACCAGAGAAAAAAATAAGGATTCCT
This sequence comes from Parnassius apollo, assembly GCA_907164705.1. Lineage (NCBI taxonomy): Eukaryota > Metazoa > Arthropoda > Insecta > Lepidoptera > Papilionidae > Parnassius > Parnassius apollo. Next base: position 133,282 of record CAJQZP010000455.1, read on the forward strand.
CAGTCAAAAGCGGAAGTGGGGCAACAAAAAAACGCAAGACACCATACTTGGACATGTTACACTTTTTAAATGTTTCCAGAGCTAGCAACCAGACATCTGGCAATATTAGCGCCGAGACGTCTAGCGACAGTAGCGCTATTTTAGATGAAAATGATTCTACTGACTCGGTAGTTAATGTCAGTAGACCAAAAAAGATGACCGTGTTTCAAGAAGCACTAATTAACTCGATGGAAAAAAAAGAGAAAACGATCCAGATATGAACTTTCTACTAAATATTTTACCGGAAATGAAGACAATGTCCCCAACACAGAATTTTGAATTTCGGTTCGAAGTGATGAAAATTATTAAAAATATAAAATATAGTGTATAAAATAATTATGACGGTGGTATGATGCAAACTGGATGGACGAATGCCTACCAGTACCCACATCAGTATGGCTATGCGAGTGGAAGCAGCAGTACACCAAATGTGTGTGCAAAACTACCCTCGAAACAGTCCATCACATAGCTCTACAGGTTCTTCAGCGGAAGTAGAAGACATAGAAGCAATATTGCGAGGCGATTCAAACCACATTGAAGATGAGGAATGACTGGTTACCAACTTAATGTTACCATATTTGTTCCTAATTCAATTTAATAATACAGTAATTTTGAAAAGTGATTGTTAAATTAAACTATAAATGCGAAAGTGACTTTGTATTAAAATAAAAATAACATATTTTTTTAAATCCTAAAGCGTTAATTAATTAATTAGTTAACAATTAATTATTAGTTAATTAATTAGCTATGTACTGGGTTATAGATTTCCACAATTCATCAAATGTATGAGAAGTCATATTGAAATAGTCGTAAAATTTTTCTGGATGTTTCCCTAGTTCTGGGTAAAGAGTGTGAAATTGTCCAATGCTCAACCTTTTCTTGTATAATGGGTAAACCCAGTGCTTCCTTTTATCCTCTTTCAGCGCTTCTAAGATACCAATTACTTCAAAAATATCCATCGTGACCAACACAACCACTCCCTTCGTACAACAAAAGTAAAGTGATAATTCAGTCGGTCGGCTAAATAAGCGGCTAACTCTTAACAGTTTGCTTGCGACGCACGAAAATTGATTTGAGTCTGCAGCTAACTCAAATTTCAGTTCGCTGCAAATTTGCGGCTCACTCAGTCAGCCGCTAACTGTTTGCCTACTGGGGACGCAGCCTCACTCAGTCAGCCGCTATCTGTTTGCCTACTGGGGACGCAGCCTTATGAAACTAAAACTGTTGCAGATTTGACATACAAATTAAATGATTTCAGATTGCTCCTGCTGTCGACCTACTGCCGTCGACTAGTGGTCAAAAGCCAGTTGAAATAGTAAACCCTCCAATTTCCAATCAAACATCAATAGTAAGTATTAGAATCAGAAAATGTTGTGTCTGTAGCAACAAAGTTATGATTATAAAACGTTTTTTGGGTTTTAGGACAAGACTCCAGGGTACACTCCTCGAACGTTGCGAAAGAAATGGAAACACTCAGAAAAACTATCGTCCGAACGACTTAAAAAATTAAAGACTCTTCGAGAAAAAAGTAGGCGTGTAAAAAAAAGTAGCTAAACTAGAAAATATTGTTGCAGAACTTAAAAAAAGTCTTTGATAAGTGAAAAAGATGGGGATTTATTTGAATCTGTTGACCCTACTAATAGAGACTTCTTGAAAAAAATGTTGAACCCCGCCTCCAGTGGTAGAAAATATTCACCATCTTTACGCAAATTCGCCCTTTGCTTGCAATTTATAAGTCCTCGGGCTTACAGGTACGTGCGACGACAATTTAATACTTGTCTGCCTCATCCATCCACACTTACCACATGGTACAAAAGTGTAGATGCAAACCCAGGGTTTACAACAGAATCATTAGAATGCATTAAATTAGTGGCAAAGAACAAAAAAACCGAACTGTATTGTGCAGTAAGCATGGATGAGATGGCTATGAGGAGGCACGTCCAATGGGATGGAACAAAATGTGTAGGTATGTTTATGGTGACATTTATAAATAGTGCATGGATGATGCCTATCGGTTATTTTTTTATTGACGGCTGTACAGGCGAACAAAAGGCAACATTAATTAAACAATGTATGGGTTTGTTAGTAGATTGTGGTGTTAATCCTAATCCTCCCTAATTTTTGATGGCTCTCCCACCAACTTTTCGATGGCTAAAAACTTAGGTTGCAATTTCGATGAATTGAAAGATATTACTTCGTATTTTCTTTGTGATAAACAGCACATAGTTATATTTCCGGATCCAGCTCACATGCTGAAACTTGTCAGAAATACACTAGGTCAGAAAAATGAATTAACAAATCTGCATGGTGGAATCATTTCATGGCATTTTATAGAATTGCTTCATAATCTGCAAGAAAGGGAGGGTCTCCATCTAGCTAACCATCTTAAAAATCAGCAAATTAATTTTTTAAAACAAATAATGAAAGTTAAGTAGGCGGCACAAACATTCAGTAATTCCGTGGCAGATGCGATAGAATTTTGTGACAAACAATTAAATTTACAAAAGAATTTTGGGGTTCCGAGGCTACTGTTGACTTTATAAGGAAAATTAATAACTTATTTGATATTTTCAATAGTCGGAATCTGAATATGTATGGTTTTAAAAAACCTATTAATAGTAAAAATGGCGATAGCATTCTAGAATTTGTCAATATAATGGATATCTACATCAGAGGGTTGCAATTAGAGGGAAAACCAATATTGAAAACAAACAGGAAAGTTGGATTCATTGGTTTCTTAATATGTATACAAAGTCTTAAAAAATTGTATGCTGATATCATAGTAACGGGTAAACTTAATTTTTTGCCTATATACAAACTTAGCCAAGATCACCTGGAGTGCTTCTTCAGCTCGATACGATCAAAGGGCGGCTATAACAATAATCCAACAGCCTTTCAATTTCCAAGCGCCTACAAAAGACTAGTGATACACGGGGAAATAAAAGGTATTGAGTCAGGAAACTGTATACCTCTAGAGGATATAAAAATTTTAACTCACACAGAAGTGCGATACGAAAATAAAATTAATATGTACTGCACTCAAGATCTCGAAGACTCGATTAATGATTTTCCCCCTAATAATAATTTCTTGGTCGATGATGACCACGATTATATTTTTAACCCTTCAAAACTAACCACCTATACTGAAGAAATTATTTCATACATCGGTGGGTTTGTAGTTAGGAAATTAAGAAAAACTCTAAAATGTGAAGATTGTCCGGTAGCTCTTATTAGCGACAAATATTTAGGTCTTATATTTAAAAAAGATAAAGGTGGCCTTATTTATCCTTCACGTGATGTTATTAAAGTATGTACGCTGGCAGAAAGAATATTTAAGATACATTCACATAAAGAAGTATCATTCTTTGCAGAAAAAAATCTATTACCGAAACTTATTTTAACTACTTTCAAACGATGCCAGGATGTATTTACGACAAATCATTTTGAAAGTCAACCTTTTATTGGAAACCACAAAGTTTTACTTATTAAGGTACTTTCCATGCACTATTTTGAACTGGGTATACATCACGCCACAAAAGCATTTTAACCCAAGCAAAAAATTAGGAACCTTCATACGAAGCTTGTTTTGTTTAAAGGACAATAATACTCGACTCCACCGAGTCAGTAATTCATTCTTAGGCCGATGTATACGCTTTTACCACGAATTCCCAGAAAATATACAAAATGTGATGTGGTAGTCAATTAGACCGTATCTTTTTTTATGTGTGTTACCTCAGAATATTATTCTAACGATTTTTATAATTCTTTTTTATTTGAAAGCTGGTGCTTCTCTTGTGATCTCATATAAGTTTGATAAAGATCTGACTTTGAGTTATCCTTAATAATGCGTATTTAATTGACGTTGATGATGTTCTCGTTTTGTTTATATGAAATTTATATGAATGCAAAAATTTTAATTTTACACTTCTTGCTGATATTTTTAGTAACGTAACTAAATGTAACTGTATATTGAGAAGCTATAGCTCCATTGCTCATGTCTTATATGGAAGAGAGCCGTAGTAGCTAAACACTTGCTGTCAATTTCATAGTACCCGAGCAATTCGGGTTCGATCCCCCTGGCTTTAATAAAATTGTTTATTGCAATTATAGCTGCTGATTTACCAAACACTGAACACACAGCGATGAAGGAAAACATCGTGAGGAAACCCGCATGCTTACTTTTTTTCGAAACTTAATTTTTTTTTAAAAAACATTTGTTTTTTCAAATATTTTTTAAGTACGCACACACTTATTGGGGCAGTTCAGTCGAAACCTTTGCCCGAAAGCGGAACTTATAATGTCTGCAATTTTACTTTTAGCTATAATTATATGGGCGACCTACATAATAGTATGTAGAATCCACTCAGTTTAAAGTAAATAAATTCCTCACTTGAACTATCAATCAAAGTTCTAAAACTTTGTTGAACTAAGTTTGTATAAAAATGGTTATTATAATATTAAGGAATTTATGGAAGACAATAACCCCCGAGAAGGGTGATTCCTTCCTCAGAGACCAGGGTCAATTCACCAGACTCTCCAAAACCTGTTACGACACAGGCTTCAAATATGACCGTGCTAAACCTAACATTCTAAACGAACTTCAAGTAGTTCAAAACTATTTTTGTCATAGAACTACGAACGCACCCTGGTTCATCCGAAACGCTGACTTTCACCGAGAATTAGAGTTCCCCAGTTTAATTTTGTTAATTATAGGATCCCAAGCAGATGGTAGCACCCAACCATCTTCTCTATTAAAATTTGGATGTTTTTTAATTTCAATAGCCTCGCGTATCATCCTTGGTAGGAATCGGTGTTCTTTTGCGAGAATTTGTGGTTTATCAAATCTAATGTAATGGTGGGGACGATCTTGAACATGTTCGCAGACTGCAGACTTCCCGGAGCGTCGGTGCTTCACATCAGCTATATGTTCCTTCACGCGGGTTTTTATAGATCTCTTTGTTTGACCTATGTAAAAGAGACCACATTCACAATCTGGCTTGTACACACCTGCATCTTGTAGAGGAATATTACATTTGATGGATGGTAAAAATTGACTAATCTTCTTCAGCGGCTTGAAGTATGTCTTAATGGACGCTCGCTTCAAGATGTAGCCAATCTTGTCCGTGACTCCTCTGACATATGGTAGTAGAGCAGGCGCTCGCTCGACTGTGGCCGGCTTCACTCGTTCACTGTGACGTAGGCACGGGACCCGAAGCTTGTTTTCTTGCAATACTTGCTTGACGTGCTGAAGCTCCGCGGCCAGATGTTTTCTGTCACAGATCCCTCGTGCTCTCTGAAACAAAGATTTACCCACGGTAGCTAACTGTGAAGGATGATGGTGAGATTCACCAGTTAGATATCGGTTGGTATGGGTCTTTTTCTATACACAGTGTGACCAATAGTGTTATCAGGATTTCGGATGACTAAAACATCTAGGAAGGCTAAAGAATTATTTGTCTCTAACTCCATTGTGAATTGTATTTTAGAGTTTATGGAGTTAAGGTGGTCTAAAAATGCAGTTACTTTGTCAGATGGTAAAATTGTGAAAGTGTCGTCTACATACCGCTTGTAGAACCTTGGATTTACAGGACCGAAGATACGCAAACCAAACGTTCCACTACGTCCCATAGTGAGCCAGATCGATTCACCAACTTATAAACTGGCACAATACTTAGCAAAAATTCTATCACCACTGAGAGGACATATCAGAGCACACACAAAGGATTCGTACCATTTCGTGAGTGAGATAAAAGACCTACATCTCGCTAACAATGAAACTATGGTCAGTTTTGATGTTCAGTCACTATTTACATGCCTACCTATTGTGGACTGCATCTTAATTGTAACTAGGAAGCTAGAAGAAAATAACATGCCTCAAGAATATGCAATATTACTTGAACATTGCCTCACATCTGGCTATCTATTGTGGAAGGAGGAGTTCTACAAGCAAGTAAATGGCGTGGCGATGGGCACACCTGTGTCTCCCATAGTAGTCGACATATTAATGGAAAACTTTGAGGAGAAAGCCCTTCTTACTGCTCCTGTAAATCCAAGATTCTACAAGCGGTAGGTAGACGATACTTTCACAATTTTACCATCTGACAAAGTAACTGCATTTTTAGACCACCTTAACTCCATAAACTCTAAAATACAATTCACAATGGAGTTAGAGACAAATAATTCTTTAGCTTTCCTAGATGTTTTAGTCATCCGAAATCCTGATAACACTATTGGTCACACTGTGTATAGGAAAAAGACCCATACCAACCGATATCTAAATGGTAAATCTCACCATCATCCTTCACAGTTACCTACCGTGGGTAAATCTTTGTTTCAGAGAGCACGAGGGATCTGTGACAGAAAACATCTGGCCGCGGAGCTTCAGCACGTCAAGCAAGTATTGCAAGACAACAAGTTTCGGGTCCCGCGCCTACGTCACAGTGAACGAGTGAAGCCGGCCACAGTCGAGCGCGCGCCTGCTCTACTACCATATGTCAGAGCAGTCACGGACAAGATTGGCTACATCTTGAAGCGAGCGTCCATTAAGACATACTTCAAGCCGCTGAAGAAGATTAGTCAATTTTTACCATCCATCATATGTAATATTCCTATACAAGATGCAGGTGTGTACAAGCTAGATTGTGAATGTGGTCTCTCTTACATAGGTCAAACAAAGAGATCTATAAAAACCCGCGTGAAGGAACATATAGCTGATGTGAAGCACCGACGCTCCGGGAAGTCTGCAGTCTGCTAACATGTTCAAGATCGTCCCCACCATTACATTAGATTTGATAAACCACAAATTCTCGCAAAAGAACACCGATTCCTACCAAGGATGATACGCGAGGCTATTGAAATTAAAAAACATCCAAATTTCAATAGAGAAGATAGTTGGGTGCTACCATCTGCTTGGGATCCTATAATTAACAAAATTAAACCCAAACCCAAGCATACCACTGCAAGACTTCATGATACTATAAGCTCGTTTTGCGTAAATCGGACCAAAAATGAATATTAAAAAAACTTAAGGTAGCCGGACTAACTATGACATTGGGACGTCAAACATCTCAGTCCCCCCCCCGTGACCATGGGTGCTGTAAAGCATCCGAAACGTCGGGATAATAATAAAAATAAATTAAAGTAATTAAATGCGATAAAATCCGTAAATAATAGTTTTATTCAATATTAAGGACTATCAAAAAAGAGTTAAAAAAAATACATTGCGAAATGTTAGTTAAGTTACTTAGGTGAAGTAGCTATTCTAACGACTCACGCTTCGACTGACCATATTTTCGCACCTATGTGATTTCTACGATGCTCAACGCATGCAACTAGCAAGGCCACAACAAATAAACCTGAGACACGATTGCTAACAGAAATGTGATCGTATTCTACTCAGTTAATAATCTTGTTAGAAAACAAAGTTTTAATTTCAGTGTTTTGTGTTATTATAACTTAAAATATTTTAATTACAAAAGACATATATAGGTATGTAAGTATGTAGATACTTGGATAGTGAAGTAAATTTCAACTAAGTTTTGTAATAAAGTACGTATTACTTGTGTAGATAAATTATTACTTAATTCTTTTTTGCTATAAGTACCTATCTAACAAAATAATGAAACAAATTCACCTTTCATAACTTCCTTCTAAAATCCTTCGGTAATTTTAAGGAATGATATATCTGAACCTTTTTTTTTTGGGCATTGAGCATCCATCCACGTAAAAATTGTAGTAGGAACGACGTTTTTCCGCTACAATTTATCAAATAGGTAAAATAATATATATAACACTAAACAAAGACTATTTCAACAAGTATTTACAAAAAAACTATTAACGTAAACAGCGTTGAAAAATCCTCAAAACAAACATTCAATCGCCTACAACGCGCTAGCCCCGACTGCGTATGTTACCCTGGGCACAGAATAAATAATAGTACTACGTACAGAAGTTTCACTCTTTTGATGTTGACAGCTTGCCGACGTATAATAGCCTACATAATTCTTATTAAGTATTACTTTGCACCTTTTTTCATTCTCACATCACGGCTGTTTTTCCGAGGTTACTTAGGGCTGTCAAGAAAGAGTAAAAATACAGTATGTATAACATTAATAATTTATTTAACTCACAATTGTTTTACTATAATATAATGTTTTATAGATTTTTTCCGTCTCTACAATACCGGTTATTAAATTTAAGAGTTGAAAAAACTTTAAATCTTATATATAATTTTAGTAAATAATAAAAAAGGAAAAAATGGACATGGAGTATCGGAAGAGTCATCGATTTATTTTTGGTAAAAAATATGAAAAGATATTCATTCAGTATACTAACTAGAAATAATAAAAATAGTTCCTATTATTAATTTTATTTATAAATATTGTTGTATTAATATTTTTATTGTTATATATTTCTTTATTTTACGTATGATTTTTAATATATGTTCCCCCCCCCGCTCCATTTGTCAGCAAAGGTAAGAAAAAATTTAAAGCCCCGAGCTTGCTTACATAATACTAAAACGCTCCCTTTCTTTTAAACTTTGTCGTCAAATAGAAAAGGATTTAGCGCATTGAAGCAATTGATTTGTTAATCAGCGCTGTGGTGGAATCCGGGAAATCCCGGGTTCGATTTCTGACAGCGACAATTTAGAAGTTTATAATTTCTTGAAAACTATTTGTGTTTATTTTTATTTATAAGGTTTAATATTAAAAACTGCAATGTTAGCCCGCTTTCATCTATGACTGCTTCATCGCCATTCACCAGGCGCAATCGCAGTGAATACCATAAATTTCAAGAACAACTCAATACTCAAGAACAATTTGTATGTAGTATAGGTATTAATAAGAATCACTAACCTCTCCAATTCCAAGCTAATTTTCAAAGCTGATTTGATTCCACATTTAATTAAGTGGAATATAGGAGCAGGCAATAATATCCGCACAGAAAAATCATATAGTGATATTGCACCATATTAAAAGCACATGTAACTAAGTACTTATTAAGCTTATAATATGTATTAATATATGCTCATTTATCTATTATTTATGCAAACTTCTATTTGCGGATCTCCTTCACCAAAGCATAGAATAAATAATATGTAGTGCTTGCTACTCGTACGTTACCAAGGTTTGCCTGGAAGAGATCACCATTAAGCGATGAGGTCACCTAATTGTACATAAATTTATATTTTGTGTGCAGTAAAGAGATTCATTCATACGTTGCGAAATGGTAAGTAAAATAGATAAGGTATTCTGACTGATCGAATGAACATATTTTTGCTACTATGCGAATTCAGTGCCCAACGCATGCAACGTGAAAGGTCACTCGTCGCGAATTGCGATTTAATAACGCTCGAAAAATATAGGTAGTGTAAACAACAAATGAACCTGAAATACGATTCCTAAATGAAATGTGATTGTATTCTAATTAGTTAAAAATCTTGTAAACAAAGTTTTAATTTCAGTGCTTTGTGATAACTTAAAATATTTTAATTACAAAAGACATGTAAGTTGCCTACTTCAATTTACCTAAGTAAATTTCATACGTTACCTACGTAAATTTCAACTAAGTTTTGTAATAAAGTACTTAGGTATTACTTCTGTATTTAAATTATTACTTAATTCTTTTTGCTATAATTATTTATTTGACAAAAAAAATGAAATTAATATACCTTTCATTATCCTTAGGTAACTTAAAAAATTATACATAATTGAAATAATCAATAAACCTCTACTAATTGATAAGAGAAATATAACGAGAATAACAAATTATACTATACCTACCTCATCAACATCATCAGATGATGATGTTGTGACCAAGATTAAGAAATGAATGCTTTGGTGGTTTGGTCATGTAGAAAGAATGAATGAGGAAAGAGTGACAAAGCAAATTTATATGGCAGATGTGAACTTCAGAGTCGGTAAGGGACGCCCTAGACGAAAGTATCGACTAAATTGGCGATATTTTGAAAATGAGCTACATTAGAAGTACTCTTGACCAACGAGCGTGTACGCGTAGATATTTGGATGTAAAGGAGGCGAGAGAGAGATATGTCAGGATCGTGCCAAATGGAAGTCCGTAGTCACTGCCTACCCCTCTGGGTGACAGGCGTGAGTGTTTATGTTATATGTGTATATCTATCTATCTTCTATACTAAAATAAAACTCTAACACGACGTCTGTCTGAACACGCATCACGTAAAAACTTTGAACCGATTTGAATGGGACTTGATGTTATAAGGACGGAAATTTGTTGATATAAGGAGTAACTTAGGCTATTTTTATTTTAGGGTTCCGCGCAAAAAAAATCCACGCGGGTGAAGTCGCGGGGTTCTGAATAAAATTCATGTAAGACCTTCTCCGCCTACAATTCCGTCTAGCTGCAAACCACTGTCTTATTGATTTCTGTCACCAAATAACAGTACTGGCCCTACTGTGTTCCGGTCTGGAGGAGATAGAGAGCCGGTATATTTACAGGCTGTGAGGAATTCCATCTTAGTCCTCAGAGGTGACAACGAATTTGTAGCCTGTTGTGCTTGATGTTTGTTGCAGATGCCCATGGGCTGCAGTAGCCGCTTTTTTGTCTGTCGTTTAAAATATAATCTGTTACATAAAAACTACGAGCCTTTTAGGAAAACCAAAATTAAAGGAGAAAAAGTCGTCGTACGCAACAATAATAGTAGGTTCGAAGTTTTGCCATACACATATATTATTTTTAAATCACATTAATTTTTTTGAACTATTTTATCCTACAATTAAATACTAAACGCTAAAAAAATTACAAGTGTTTACAAAAAAACTATTTACGTAAACAGCGTTAAAAATACATCAATCGCCTACAACGCACTAGCCCGGACTGCGTATTACACCCAAATCGCGATTTTAGGTAATTATTTCACGCCGGTTGGAAGAGTGACAGAGGACTGGTAACAGTTAGTTCAGTATTTTCTTTCTTCAAGATTTAAACACAACCCAAATAAATACAGTCCAATTAGCTCTCATTCATTTACACAATAGTTTCTTTAAGTTTATTAGTCAGATAGTATTCACAATTTTTTAGTTTCTTCTTTCTTCACAAAAGTAAATTAAAATAAATAATTAGTCAAATACAGTCCACTTAGCTCTCCATCAGCTACAATACATACCAATGATAATCGTTAATAGCAGTGTTCCCTTTCAGGCTTACTTCACGTACTAATTTCTAATTTTATAGCTAGTTGTGGGGTAAATTTTTCTCACACTTGTAACCCTAAATATAGTGACGTATTTTTTTTGTCTCTTTCTGCGACACGCTATGGCGGTGTCTATAGGTTTCTCTGTCTACGGTACGCACCATTATACATTTGTAGTCGATAGCTGTCAACTTCGATTTTTGAGGACCATAGACATAAGGCTAGGAATATTTGTATAGAGCATAGATTACTGACTATGTACGTATAGAGAATAGAGATTACCACCACGGTCGGTGACCTACCACAGGTTCAGTGTTGCCGATGTGGATATGGCTATCTTTAATGCTAAATTTGGCATATTTTTAAACCTGTTGGCATGAAACAATTTGCTTTAGCATATTACATATTTTAGCATTTTTCGAATTTTACGTACTAGTGATTTCAATTCTTTTTTATGGGATAGACAAATTGTTTACACTCACTGCCATATCTCACTGTTCACTCAATATTTACTCTGTGCAAAAGATTCAACTAAACCCATAGACAAAAAAATTTAAATTGTTACTGTGATTGATTATTATGGCAACTCTATTATGATTTGGGGACTTTCCCGAATAGTGAAAGATTTTGTTTATTTTCCGAGTAAGCAATGTGTAATGTTTTGATTCATTCGCATTCGGACCATTACTCAACAAGTGCAAGTACCGATACTTGTAATAGCTTTAAAATAAACGTTTGTGCTTTTGTTTTGTGTGTGTGCTTTAAAAGTAGTTTACAATTGACTTTGGAGGGATAATATTATGCCTCCAAAGTATTGTTACGCGCTCAACGTCATACACTAGCGCCATCTATTGTCAAGAACGAGAGCGAGGGGGAGCTTTGCAGAAAATGACATCACAAATCTTTACCGACAGCGCCATCCGAAGAACTAAGTTTCTAGAAAATCTACACTCGAACACTCGTTGCTTTGCGCGCATTTACTTGAATATTCCGGATGCTTCATTGCTAATTTGTGTATATAGGCGCTGCAAGATGCGATCGGGGCAGTATTGGATTTGGCGAGACAAGCGAAGCTTCGGAGCGGAATAAAGTGAATTAGTGTGTTTAATTATTAGTGTTTTAAGTTTTAATTTGTGTATACTTTACACAAATTAAAACTTAAAACACTATGACATAAAAATAAAATTACCTAAAGTAATTAAGTAAATTAAAGTGTAAATTTAGGTAATTTTATCGGCAATTTTTATTGTCACGAACCTCAAACTCATAACAATTGGTGTCAGAAGTGGGATAAAATCATGCCGATTTTACCTAAGGAGGAAACGGAGGGTGTCCGTACCCGAAGTCAACGCCAGCAGGAGACGGACCAAAGAAGATTTGGTGGTGCAACGCCGCAGACGTCGGAGGGCCAGCCACCGGCTGCAGGCCCGTCAGTAGCCCCTACATCTGCAGCACCTGACTTAGGTGCTCTGATGGTGATGCTGGAGGAACAGGCCCGTTGGTTGAAAGAGCGACAGGAGGAACAGGCTCGCCAGCAGGAGGAACAGGCCCGCCGACAGGAGGAACAGGTCCGTCGGCTGGAAGAGCAGCTGCGGTGCGGACAGGATGAACAGGCCCACCGACAAGAGGAACAGCAGATGCTCCTCATGAAGGACCTTCACGCTACCTTCGGAAAAGAGATACGGGAGGTGAAGGATAAGGTTGCTCAACATGACAATCGATTGTCGGAAGCTGAAACCCGAATCGACCATGTAAACAATCGGGTTGACAACGTAATGGCTGACATGAAGAAATCACTGGACGAACTTAAACTTGGAGATGGAGCTACAGCTCCCGTAGTAGCTACAACACCTTCGCTACGTGGGTTCAAGGTGCCACCGTTCGACGGTACCTCTTCCTGGTCAGCCTACAAAATCCAGTTCGAAGCTGTTATGAAGGCGAACGGCTGGAATAAAAATCAGGCCATGACTGCTCTCACACTAGGCCTGCGTGACCAGGCCTTAACAGTTCTGGAAGCTCTCGGTGAGGAAGTGACTTATGAGCAACTCCTTGAGGCATTGGAGGCGAGATATGGCGACGCTCACCTGGAACACGTCTTTCGTGCGCAGCTTAAAGATCGTGTGCAGCGCATCAACGAAAACCTGCAGCAGTGGGCTCTAGAAGTGGAAAAGCTGGTGCGAAAAGCATACCGGTCTGTACCTGCGCTCATTGAAGGGAACCTGGTGCAGACATTCATCGACGGCATCCGCGACCTGGAAGTCAGAGCTGCTGTGAGGCTCGGGCACCACGAGACGCTTAAGGACGCCTTGGCCCATGCACTGGAGGTAGAAGCCGTGCGGCAGGATCATCGCTCCCATAGCGTCAGGGAGGTTGCAGAACCTACAGTTCGCGACCGCAACAAAGGATACAGCCCTAGGTGCTATGGTTGTGGGGAAAAAGGCCATCTTCGATCAAGCTGCCCTAAGCGAACCGTGGAAAGGAGAGTTGATCGATCTCGAGAGGGTAGTGCAGCTAACGGCACTGCCTGGCGGCGACAGGATCATCGTTCACCTCACGCTAGGGAGGTTACAGCAGTTACGGTTCGCGACCACAATAAAAGATACAGCCCTAGGTGCTATGGCTGTGGGGAAAGGGGCCATCTTCGGTCCAGCTGCCCTAAGCACACCCTAGGAAGGGAAGGTGAACGGTCTCAGAAAGGAAGTGCGGCTAACAGCACCGCCCAGCAGCAGCAGGAATACGACTTTACTATCAGACACTGCAGCATCAAGAAGACCTTGTCCTGAAGATTGCAACCATTGTAGTAGGCAAGAGAGTAAGGAGGTGGTATCCGTGAGGATGCTCAGGACAGACCACCTCAGCAACAGGTGGAAGGACAGCCTGCGACATGCACAGCAGGAAGATCCGGACATCAAGCCGATTCTGGAATGGATGAAGGCCCGTGCTACCAAGCCTAAGTGGAGGGACGTCTCAGCGATGAGTTCAACCACGAAAAGCTATTGGGCCCAATGGGACAGCTTGCTACTTCAGGAGGGAGGCCTGTGCCGTAAATGGGACAATGGTCGAGGAGACAGCTGTCGTTTGCAAATGGTTGTTCCTAAAGCTAAAGTGCCGAATATTCTACAGCTGTGCCATAATGGTCGTTCAAGAGTCCATCTGGGAGTTAAACGAACTCTACTGAAGGTCCGAGAACAGTTTTACTGGGTCCATTGTCGTGACGATGTCGAGGATTGGTGTCGTACATGTACAAGTTGTGCGGCCGTGAAGGGACCTCAGACACGTAATAGAGGAGAATCGAAATTGTGCAATGTTGGTGCACCATGGGATAGGACAGCCCTAGACATTGCGGAGCCGTTTCCGAAGTTCTCCGAAGTTTTTATTGAGGAATACTTTATAATAGAGCGTTTATAAATAACTGTAGCTGGTGACTTAGGGCGAGCCTTAGTCAGCATCAATATCATTGTTTCAATTAGAGCAACTGAACCAGCAAGCCAAGGCTGTGATCTAATACATGAAATAGTTGGGGTGGCTTGGGCAGAGTAGCATTATATTGGTGGAAGGAAAATATAGACTTCTCAGCTAGATTAGACTTGTTTAAACTAATCGTAATTTAATTATTGTTATGCTATATTGGCATATTTGTATGTACCTTTGCACACCTAGTTGGTTTGTCAGTTAGTAATAGACGATCTACTCTCCCTCTCCTGTTTTAAAAACTTGTAACAATCCACCCATACATTCTTTTTTCTTTATCTGATTTATCTTTGTTTTTTTTTTTTCAGGGCTTGTGCTTGGGCCGAGTATTGATGGCTAAATATGGACTGGTCCTCTTTAGATTCTTTAAAAACACTACATATTCAAAACAAGGTATTATGTGGAAGACACTTTCACTTCTCTCAGTTCTATGACAGTGAAAGGCAAAAACTGAACAAATTTGCTGTTCCTGAATCTTCTGAAGTAGAAGAACTATTAAGGGCTAGAGAAATTGATTTTGATCAGGTATAATGTTTTTTTAATGAATTATATAAACTTGACCTAACCAAAGAAATTAAAAATCGAAGTATCAAATTTAAGTTGTGTTGAATATGACACATATATTTTACTCAAGCTGGGAATCAAACCAAGTGTACAGTTTGTACTTGTACTTCTAGACCAATGGGGCATCACAAATAAATATTATTTAAATTAATTTAATGTTGATCATTGACATTTCAGAATGATTTGAAAATATGTTTTTTTATTATAGGATAATAATAGACAAAATACACAACCTTCTACATCAACACACCGCAGTCTTGCAGAAGTTAAATGTCTATCCGAATCAGTATTCCATGAACAAGTAAATATTAGTTTAGTTTAGTTTAGTTTACGACGGGCTGTTTTCCGCAACTCCACGTCTAAGCGCGTATTTTGCGTGTGGGCAGGAATAATATGCTTATTCGAGGCATGATATCTCCCGAAGAAGCTCAGCAGTCCCTTGATGTTGCAAGCAACTTCGGGGGAGCGATCCCGGCGTTCCGAGATGTTTAGCCCTGTATGAAGCGACTTCTGGACATGTCAGCAACACGTGAGCCGCCGTTTCTTCCTCTCCCATGCATGCCCTGCACAGGGGCTGTCAGTAACACCTATGGTGAACAAATGTTTGTTAAAAGTGCCGTGTCCTGTGATAGCACTTGTTACTATCCTGATCTGTGGCTTGTTCAGTCTCATTAGAACCTTGGTTAGACGACTGTTTATTTTAGGTTAGGTTAAATTGTTCCAAGTAAATATTATATTTTATATTTTTATAACAAATAGAAGTGCTATGTACTTACTCATAAACATAATATAACTAAATTCGATATAGATATAGATAAACTAAAATTATACATAAATGTTTATTGTTAATTTCAGGGTATGGAAGAATCTATTACAGCAGGACAATCAACGACAAGAACACCATTAAAACAAATTGAAAATACATTGCAACTTTCTACATCAAGCCACCAAAGTTTTGTAGAAGTTCCAAGTACTTCCAGCAAGGAATTAGTAAATATAATTGTTTATGTTATCTCTGAGCTCCACAGAGCACCCAAATGGTGGAGGGTAAACAACAACTAAAAGCACTTCTATGGGGCTAGTGTCAAGCAGGCAGGCAGCTGTAAAACCTAAGCAAGAACTTTATGGAGTATCACATCGGTCATAACATAACACTCACTGTTGTGCACAGCCTACCTAGCCAATGAAAGAGTATATTTTTAATAAAATAAGATTTTTTTTAGTAAAGCTAGTGCATAATAAATAATGAGGTGCTTTAAAGAATTAAAATTTGTGCCGAATTGACAGCTATGATTACATATTTATTTACAGTTTGCATCAAGAAGTGCCACTGAAGATCACGCTTTGCCATCTCATATCACACCTAAGAAAAATCATGGCATTTTACAAACACTGAATGTTACAAAAATTAGTCAATTGACTACGAGGGAAGTTAAATTATACAATGTGTGCAAAAGAAGATTAAGGGAAATAATGAGACTCAGAAAACAATTGAAAAAAAAGAAGATGAATATAATCAAACAAATTTCAGAGGATGAGAATATTCAGAAGCTTTGCAAATTAAAAAATTTCAAATGCTTTTGTTGCATTACTTCAAAGTCAAATGAGAAATAGCCCTAGAAAACCGAAAGGAAGAAGGTACACATTAGAACAAAAACTAATGTACTTAGTGATTTATAAAAAGTCACCAGCCTGTTACAAGGCTACTAAGGAGAATGTTTGCACTGCCACGCCAAAGTTGCCTTAATAAACTTCTTAATTGTGTGCCCCTGAAACCATGCATAAACAAACATTTGTTTGAATCTTTAAAGAAAATGACACAGAAGCAAACGGATGAAGATAATATTTCTATACTGTTATTCGATGAAATGTCCATAAGGAAACATTTGCATTATAATTGTAAATTAGAAGAGGTAAATATTGTCTCCATGAAATGTTTCCTTGATGAAAGATTGTATTCATTATTCTAATGCATCCTACAATTAATTTCAGATACTTATAGAATGCTTCAATTCGGGGATTAATGTTATTGCTACTGTGTGTGACCTCTCAACAGTCAATGTATAAGTTCGCAGAACCCTAGGAGCAACAACTAGATAATCATATTTTTCACTTAATTGACGGGAAATTGTGGCAATTTTGGATCCTCTACATTTGCTGAAATGTACTAAAAATCTGTTAATGAAACATGATGTTGAGTGCACAACTGATTTTCAGTGCAGTGACCAGATTATCAAAGGTAATAAAAACTTATTTAATGTCCATAAAGGGCATATTTTATGACTGGTATATAAAATTACCAAAACAGGACTGTATTTTTTTAAAGAGCTTTGCCGACTCTTTTTATAAAAAAAAGCGATTACTCATAGACATTGTGTATTTATCTACACTGAATCGATCTTTATTATTAGTAGATCATGTGTCATTTAAATGTCTTTTTGTTTGTTTTAGGCATAGTGAAATGGAGTCACATTGAAATTTTTTTATAATCTGAACAAAAATAACCCAAACTTCGTTTATGCGCCTGCACTAACAGACCAACACATTCATCCTAACGTCAAGCAACAGATGAGAGTAAAGTTTGCAGCACAAGTGTTTATCCACTCCGTTGCAGCTTGTTTATTAGCAAAAATAGCAAAAAGTGAGTTAACGAATTTAATCTATATTATAAAAATAAACATTTTGTTCTTGGTAAGTACATTACTTGAGAATGGCTGAACCATTTTGGGTATTTCTTTTTAAATGTATTGTTTCATTAAAAACAAAAAAGTTATAAAGAAAAGCTATGACTGTCTGTAATTATTGTGTAATATTCATAATTATGAAACATGTATTATGTTTTTTTTACTAATAACTGTGTACATATATATGTGTACATAGTGATTAGTATGTTTCTTAAGAAGCAATTTCTTTGCAGATGAACTTCCAAATGAAGCACATGCAACTGCAAGTTTTGTTTCAAAATTCGACGAGCTGTTTGATGCTGTCAATGCAGATAGCCCTGACCTGCGTAGAGGAAAAAGGCATTCCACAAACTTGACTTCACAGAGCCCACATATAGCCCTTTTCAATGAAATGAGAAGTTTTATTTCTACTATGAAATACCTGGGGAGCAAAACAAATCCTCCTTCTCAAGAAGGATGGATACACACTTTGAATGCCATAGAAAAGTTGTGGAACAATTTACAAGCTAAAAACATTAAGAGCCTTTTCACGCGTCGCCTGAATCAAGATCCGTTAGAAAACTGTTTCGGTTGCATCAGATATAACTGTGGGTCCAATTATAATCCCACAGTAGAACAATTTGTGGCAGGGGTTAAAACAGCTATTATAACCAATTTACGGCATGCAGGTGAAAAAAAATTGTGAAGATGGCAGTATCCCATTTTAGAAAATAATCTTTCAACGTTTTTAACGGCAGATTTTCAACAACAGCAACATGCTGGTATTGAAAATCTGACTGCAGAAAATTCTGCTAATATAGACCTGGAAGTCATTTTAGCTGATGCAGTTGAAGCAGTCGAACAGGCGACGCCAGAAGCACAACCTTGTACATATGTGTGTGGCTTTATTTAAAAAAAAAACTCAGAAACAGTGACTGTGAAAATTGCCGAAAGTTATTTTTAACAAATGACCCTGAAGCCATACACGTGTTCACAAGTTTTAGAGAGTATAATGCTTCTCAAAATACCTTAAATTATATAAATAAGGATATTGTAATATGTGTCGAAAGTATTGCGACAATTACTAATAATTATCTCGAAGAAGATGGTTTTGTAAGTGATATCAAAAAAAACATAATGATACTTTTAGAATGCTTAGATTACAGTTTCTTAAATAAATGTGGGATTCATGCAGATGAAAACAAAAACCATATTAAAATGAGCACATTTTGTATTGTGATAAAGCGGTATACAATATTAACAAACCGACAAATGGAGGAGGGAGAAAAAAAGAAATCTTTGGAAAGAAAAATTCAAATATTAAGAAATAAATAATTGATACTACTCTTACTTAGAAGATAAAAAGGCTTGGGAATAATCTGATTCCACATTTTTTTGTATATGAGTTTATGTAATCGTTAATGTATGGTTTGCATTCTAGTAAGCTTGTTTCCTGTTGTCTGGCAATTCACTTTCCACTATTCAAATTTTGCTGATTCATTTTTAATTATAATTTTTTTTCTTTTCCCCTGACAATGCATTGACCTAATATGATCATATTACACGAATATACTACAAAATGTTAGAAAAGTAATTGATTTGACATAGGCTGTTACTATTATTTAAGTTACTTATTTTTCCTTTTAACAAAGTGTTGTATACTAAGTGATGATATGTAATTATTCATTTCTTTCCTTTTTTTGACATTTAATGTTTTATTTTTTACATACTGACATGACTACCTATTGTTTCAAGTAGATGTATTATTTTTATTTATTTTCTTATTGTGAATGGGTGAACAATGTGGGTTTTATTTAGTTTTGTTGTAGATGTTACCTTCGTCTGACAGTTTGAGTATTATCAGCGGCCTACCCAAATGTCCTTTCTGATGGCATGTTCGTTGGATTGTTGAACTCCTAAGTTACTGTTGAGTTAAATGAAGACCGACAAAAGTAGCCAGCTGATTCTTCTCAAGGTAGTCAGATAGGAAATACCGGCTTCATCTGGTTTTTAAAAGTATTGACATGTTAAAGTGTTTTGTAAAATCCATTAACAGAAATAAATGATTTGATTTGATTTGATAAAATATATACTCTGGCTGTTTCGTTGGCATTTATCTTATACATTTCGGTTTGCATTTACTTGGTTTGTTAAGTAAATATTCTCTATGTGCATAATTTTTGGGGTAATGGGTTAATTTTCTTCATGTAATTTATTATGTTGCCTGTGTGTGTGCCTCAGATATTAATAAACCAAATTGTGAGGAATATAAAATGCACAAAAAAGATTCCTGAAATCAGAAATACTTATTTGATTTATTTATTCAAAGCGAAACAAACTGATAGGTAGTCATATTAATACATGAAGAATCTAAAGGTTAAATTAAACTCTATAACCCCATTAATGACAGTGTAGAGAATTATACTTAGTAATCAAAGCAACAATAGTTCATGGCAAATTTGAATATTCCCTCCCGTATTTTTCATCTGGTGCTCATTCACAGTGGCGCAATGAATAAATCTATGGTTGATTTTTTTTACTATGAAGACGTCGTTCTTCTCTCGGTTAGAGAGTACTATATTCTTTGCTAGTGATAGTTGTGCGTAATAACCTCGAATTGACAGGTAAACAAACTTTTTGTACTTCGTAATAAATTGATTTGATTTATTTTTTCGCTAAATTTAAACAAAGTTTATCCTAAATGGAATTGTATTTTAAACTATTATACTTGTTTGTAATTATTTTGACTAATTTATTTTCTGTAATTGATGAAATATAAAAAGTGATCTTGGGGCTGAAATTAACAAATTGAGTGGGGTCAGTATTAACATGTTAATACTTACCCCATATGTAGGTATGTGATATTAAACGAGTGTTTTTTTTTTGCAATAAGTATGTTTTTTTATAGAATGAGAAATTACAAAAGGAAGAGTACAAGGGGGTCTACGTCTCGAAGTATTTGAGCTGGCAGCTGAAGAAGTTCTGGTAAAAAACAAGTAATATAGAGATGTTGCTACTAAATACAATATTTGTCATGTAACACTGTTTAAATAGGTTAAGAAAAAAAAGGAGGGAACTTCTGTTGAAGTGGGTTATAAAACAAACTGTCTATTTTTCAATTCTGAGCAAGAAAAAATTATAGCTGATTATTTAGTAAAATGAACTAATATTTATTTTGGATTGGTACTAGACAATGTCAAAAATTAGCTTACGAGCTTGCCATTCGATACAAGATAGATAATATTCCAGAATCTTGGAAAAGAGACGGAAAGGCTGGCAAAGATTGGTTTGCTGGTTTAATGAAGCGCACCGCATTCTTGTCTATTGGGAGTCCTGAGGCGACCAGCTTAAGCAGAGCAACATCCTTCAACCGTACTAATGTTCATTCATTTTTCCAAAAATATCAAGAAGTGGTTCAATGATACAATTTTTCACCGAGTAGAATCTGGAACGTAGATGAGACTGGAGTCACAACGGTGCAAAAACCCAAGAAAGTGGTAGCTCAACGAGGTTCCAAGCAAGTAGGTGCAGTCACATCTGCAGAACGGGGTACTCTCGTCACAATTGCAGCAGCGACAAATGCTATGGGTAATTTCATACCATGTATGTTCGTTTTTCCACGGATCAGATATAGTGGTTTATTCGTCCAAAATGGGCCGCCCGGGTCTATAGGCGTAGGAAATAGTTCCGGATTGATGACTGAAAAAGAATTTTCAATATTAATTGACCACTTTCTAAAACATGTTAAAACATCAGAGCATGAGCCAGTTTTATTGCTATTAGATAATCATCATTCTCATGTGAATGTGGAGGTCATCACCAAGGCAAAAAAACCCACATCATTCTTTTGTCTTTCGCTCCACATTGTTCCCATAATCTTCAATCTCTAGATGTTGGTGTGTATGGACCGTTTAAAAATTATATTAGCTGGCAGCAAACGAACTAGATGATTAATCATCCTGGGAAGACCATGACGAACTATGATCTCCCTGGAATTGTAAAAGAAGGATTTTCACTGGCATTCACTCAAAACAATATCATCAACTCATATAAAAAAGCTGGGATTTGGCCGTGCAATGAAGATGTCTTTCAAGACAGCGACTTTGCACCATCATTTGTTACTGATCGTCCCGATCCAAATACTGCTTCGATGGGTAACCAGGGATCACTTCAGCCTGGAGATAGTTCTGTCAACCCAGAAAAAGTATCACTAAATTTAGACTCTGCAATCCAAAATGAAATTATAGATAACATGCTTGATATTGACATAAGTATTTCAGAGGTTATTGATCAACTATCACACGTACCATCAAATAAGCAGCGACCGTCAAATGAACCAGGACCGTCAAATACAAAGCCTACAGAAAATTTTAATGTAGAAACAATAAGACCGTTTCCAAAAGCACCTCCTCGTGTCGAATCCAAACGGAAGCGTTCAAGGAAATCGACGATTCTCACTGATACCCTGAAAAATTGGCCTTAGAGGAGGAAGCAAAATTAAAATCATCAAAAAAAGACAAAAACTAGTCTGACTGAAACTAAAAATAAGGATAAAGGCAAAGGAAAAGTAAGGGTAAAGGCAAAGGAAAAGTAAAGGTAAAGAAACGCGGAAAGTAGAAGTAGAAAAGGTTAAGAAGCATATTCTGCAGGATGTTAGTGAAAAAGAAACCTACTTCTGTTTAGTTTGTGCTGAGTCTTATAATGAAGACACATCTGGACATGACTGAATACAATGTGTTTTATGCAAAGGATGGGCTCATATCGCCTGTATTATAGGTGATACCAGAAAACACATATGCCTCAACTGTTTCTCAGATGATGAGAAATCGTATTCTGATAAATTATTGCCTACCGGGCTAGCATGGGCTGGGGATGAAAATTTTATCCCCCGATTATATCCCCTGACAAGGGATAAAATTGTCTTATCCCTATGCCAAAGCTATATCCACCCTGCGAGCATGGGCCTATGGTGGATATAATATCGACAGTAGATAAACTTATCCCCGCGCATAGATAATATACCATAGTATAATATAAAGCTATAAACTATAACCCTTTCGCACCTGGCTTAAACGATAGTGAGTTCATATTTCTTAAAAATATGTAAGCGCGGGAAATCTGTTTGGTCGCACGCGCCCGGAACCACATAATCGTGCGTTGGTCAAATAACCAATCAAAAATAGTTTCGCGGCATTCAGGGGTCAGTGTCGTCGCACGTGCGGCCAAAATGGCTGTGTTTCTCGATCCCGATGCTAAGCGTCGTATTTGTATTATTTACATGTTTTTTTTTATTGATTTGTTCATGTACATGTGTTATTTTCATTTTTATTGATCTATAAATCAATTAGTATCAACGACTTAACCTAACTTAAAGTATCGGCCCATTTGATTAGTGGCAAAATAAGGAACTCACTTACGTGAGCTCTCGGGTTTATTTATACCTCCTCACAAAAATGAGTTGCCTACATTTACTGTTTTTATTAAGGTTAAATGGCTATTTTTATATTTTTTAGGTATGCCATTGAATTGTGAGCTTGTACTTGACCTATTTAATAACGGGAAATGCTCGGATATTGATATTGATGAGGCCGACGAGGATTTTTGTCCACAACCAGATGCTACTGAATATGATGCCCATGAAAAGGAATCTCCTCCCTCACCAGACTCAAAAAAGAGTTATTCTAGTTTAGTTCGTAAAGAGCATGAAGGTGATGGTCCATCAAAAACAAATAAACAAAAGAAAAGTAGGAAATTCAAAAAGAAACCTAAACAAAACACACAATTAAAAGTGAAGTTTGGACAACGTCGACGCATTTGGAAAAAAAGTGATTATATTGATAAGCCTCATAATTATCCCGGCCATCCTAAACCGGACAAAGTTCAATCACCAGTCGAATATTTTGGTGCATATTATGATGAGGATTTTTTCGAAAACATGGCTCTCTGTACTAATCTCTATTACATGAGACATACCGGCAAAGTTTTAAATACTAATAAACAGGAAATTAAACGGTTGTATGGAATTCATCTGTTGATGGGTATTCATTCTTATCCTAGATATGCCATTTACTGGCGCAGGAATATAAGCATCAATATAATAACTTCTGCAATGACAAGAGACAGATTTTCTCTTTTGTGAAATAATTTACACGTTGTTGATAAAGATACTGTGCGAGCAAGAGATGTAGGAAATCCTCTCTGGAAAATACAACCAATTCTCACAGCCGTTAAAAATGGCTGTGAAAAGATATTGCGAGCTCCAGGTAGGTATTCAGTGGATGAGCAAATGATTCCATTCACAGGAAAATGTCATCTTCGGCAGCTGGTTAAGAACAAGCCCCGGCCCGTTGGCTTAAAAAATTTTGTCGTCACAACCAGTGAAGGGCTGATGGTTGATTTTGAGATACATTACGACAATAACCCTGTACTTGCTCATCCACTGGGCCTTGGACCTGCAGTTGTTCTTCGGCTCATACGAAGTGTCCCACGCGGAAGCTGCATTTTTTTTCGACAGGTATTTTACGACCGTACCTCTACTTGATACCTTGTCGCAGCTTTTTTTTTTCACGGAACCGGAACCATAATGGCTAATCGCGTGCCAGATCGAAAGGAACTGAGCTTAAAAGAAGACAGCAAAATAAAAAGAGGCGAGATAGATCAAAGAGTTTCGGGTGATGTCGCCTTGGTCAAATGGAAGGACAGCAAGGCAGTGTTGACTGTTTCCAATTGTGCCGGTGGTACAGCTATTGAAATAGTTCAGCACTATGACAAGAAAGAGAAATGTTACATAGATGTAGACGCTCCAAAACTGGTGAAAAGTTAATTTGTTTATGGGTGGAGTCGACGTCTTGGATCAGTCCATGGAGTACTACCGTACTTATATAAAAACACGCAAATGGACACTCAAAGTAATACTCTATTTCATGGATTTGGCTGTAGTGAACGCATGGCGCTTATATAGGTGTGATTTGTTAGCCACGGGAGCAGCAGGAAAAGACATAAAAGACTTACTATCATTCAGATTTGAAGTGACTGAAAGATTGATAAATACTCCCAATAGGGAGCAACGCGCATCATCTCCAGGTGATCCCGTAATACCTCGATCTACTGCAGGAAGATACAGACCAGCAAACAATCCATCACAGGGAAAAAGGTATGACGGGTACATGCACTTACCAATTTTCGACAAATTGAAGGACCCTCGCGTTTGTCGGTTGGAGAGCTGCAAATCACGAACTAAAATCAGATGCCGAAAATGCGACGTAAAATCAGATGCCGAAAATGCGAGCGGACGTCAAAGCGAAAAAAGCAGCTGTGTCCACTGAGATCATCTCAGTGGAACGGCTTTTACGAGATCACTGATGAGGCTTCGATAGGGCATGTGCTTTTTGAGGTACATGGAACGTCTGAAGAAATCGAGTTTATGGGCAAATTCCATGATACCACTAGGGAACGGAGGATGTCCGTAATATCCGTTGATAATTTCAATAAGTTGGAGATAGCGATTGAACGTCGCCTTGATAATCCCAGTATATTCGCTGGGATATTAGTGTTTACAACGAGATCATACTCGTTGGGACATTAATTCGTAAGATGGCGACACAGACGCCGGTGCGCGAAAGGTGGCTCCCCGTTTCTCGCCTTCATTAGTGCGTCTAGAGGAGTTGATCAACTCACGAACGTTCTTCGCTGCTCACGCCGCTTCCTTACCATCGTTGTGTGGGAGCTTGTTAAAACCGATAACACTTGGGCGGTGGTTCCTTGGAGCCATTACACTGCGCATTCGGTCTCGCGAAAGCCAAGGGTTATCCCTAAAATCACTATTATTCGCGTTAGCATGGCTTGTAAAGGCTGGCCCATGAACTTCCGATTCTAATGCTTGGCGTGAACCAGCCGCTTCGGTTGCGTCCTCACCACTCACTACAGAATCGAAGGCTAGCACCGTGGGTGATGAGCAGAATGACGAAGCCATCAGCGAATTGACTACTATACTGAGGCGGAGTTTTCACTCGGCCGCGTCGCTAGAAAACATTATCGGGAGAATCATCCTCCACGGATGGTTTTACGACACCGCCGCATTCTATTTCAACAGTATATATTCCAACGCACAGTAATGCGGAGGAATAGCTTCGTCTATATCGCCTTCGTGTGCTTCGGTGGTTGTTTATTATCTTGAAAAAAATTTACAAAAAGTAAAAAAAAAAGTACCAGTTGTGGGAGGTTATGCTGGGCAATGATAGAAACGCCTTTCACTCTTCCAAGAATATAATGTTTTCTTTTTACCAAAGGACAGTTTGCAACACAGATATTACAGCACCAAACAAGAGAAATTAAGAATAAATACAATTAATTAAATGTACAAAAGACATTTAAAATATGCAAGCCAAAATAGATTTATGCGATTTGAACGGCAACCGTTACTCCGGCGGCGCAAAGCGTGAGGTCTAACTCTGAGGCCGTTTCCTGAGAAGCTGCTTAGGCAATAGAGTCTAGCGAGCGTGTTATTGCATCCGTTCTTGATAACGCATCCGCGACAACATTTTCTTTCCCGGTGATGTGACGGATATCCGTTGTAAATTGGGCTATTAAAACTAAATACCTAAATTGCCGCGGAGAGCAAGCGTCACGGGCTTTCTTAAAAGCTGAAATAATCGGCTTATGATCAGTCAGTATAAAGAATGGTTTTAATTCAATCATATGTCGAAAATATTTTACTGATTCGTAAATAGCTAAGAGTTCACGATTATATGCACTGTATTTGACTTGTGTTGGCGAAATCATGCGCGAAAAGAATCCTGACGGCTGCCAATGACCTAGGACTTTCTGCTGCAAGACTGAACCAATAGCGGAGTTGGATGCGACAGTTACTATGGCCAACGGAGCAGACGAATCTGGATGAGTTAGAAGAGCGGCGTTAGCAATGCTTGCTTTGCAAGCATTAAAAGCGCTTTCTAGGTTCGCAGTCCAGTTAATGTTGCTGTTGCTCTTCACCGATGGACCACTAAGTAGTGCATGGAGAGGAGCCTGAAGTTTATAGCATCAAGCTTGCTGCCTCGCCATTAACGCTAAGAGCAAGGATTTATACAGGTACCACTTGAAAAATAGGTTAGGTCATACTTCTATTATTTGCAAATTGTTTATAAAAAGGAGTTTTTTAACAGAGCTCGGGGATTATTTTTTTCAAATTTCGAACTACAAAGTTAAGTTTTTTCATAATTGTAGGGAAAGTAACGTAATGGTTTATTACATTATTATTTTTATTTAATATTTATTTAATGCTCTTACAGGAAGTTGGATAAGGTTGATTAAAATTATTTTATTTGAATGAAACACATAGGATGAATGGAATATTTGGCAATTTATTTCACATTTTCTTAATTCTAAACATCTACTGGTCATAATACTATTGTAATTCGAAGAACGATGTATTAAACAGTTAATTATCAAACGAACTTACCTTGTATGTGAAGTTCGATTGTAATTGTGTGATATGCATCGTTCGAGGATTACACGAACCCACCCCAACCTAATATGAATCCATTCATAGATAGGATTCCTGTAAAAATGAGAAATAAATACCTGAATTAAAAGCAGGAACGTTGGATACATTCCGTTTTTTGTTTTTGTTTTTTTTTAGCTCTGAAATTCATGGCATTGGTGAAGCGTGATGTCGCGCTACTACTGGTCATAATACTAATGTAATCCGAACAACGATGCATATTACACAATCACAAGGTATCGATCTTCACAAGGTAAGTTCGTTTGATTATTAATAATTTTTTTTATTTTATTTTGACCACCAATAGCGATGAGCATATCATTGAAAATCTCTTTTGATGTACTTAAATTGTTTTTAGGGCAGCTTATCTCTAAACGTTGTGTAAAAGTATGGGTGCGTTTGAGTTTGTTAGGATGAATTTTATTGGTTATGCGAAAACGTTACAATCCACAATGAGTACAATTTGAGAAAAAATGAATTGACTTGTGGGTTGGAATGTTTTCGCATAACTGCATCCAATTAATGCAGGTGGTCCCATGGGAAATTTCAAACTCTTTGGAGTTAAAAGATTACAGTTGGCGGAAGAAGGACGGAGCGAGCGATAACAGGTGCGGGGGTCGTGTGGAGTATTTATTAGCATTGGATTGATACCATCTATTAGCGGTTTAAGAATCATTCAGCAACAATGTAGTATTACTGTACTCTGTGGCATCAGCCATTAATTTTTATAAGACTTCTTATAAGATTGCATACAATGGAGAAGTCAAGCTGTATCTCAAGAATGACTCAATCGAATGAAACTATTCATGCCTCAGATTTGACGCAGAGTAACAAATATGCAACAGTACAGGTTTCACTGAAATCCTTTCAGTCGTTCTCACGAGATGATGTAACAAAGTTTTCAGGACAGACAGACAGACAGTCAAAGTTTCTAAAATGATTGATTCCTGTTTTTATGCCATTCTTTTTCTTGTTATTCTATTTAATTTTTGTAAACAACTTTTCAATGTACCTATAACTACAGACTTTTCGACCTCTACGATTTTATTATAGTACAGATATAGAAAGATTTCTAGTTAATGTCTCAATTGGACTCTACTGCTGCTTTGATTAATATTTTTATTACTATGTTTCAGATTCAGCAACCAAGTGAAAAAATAAAGATTCTCACAAAGAAATGTGATTTGCTAAAGCGAAAAGTTAGAAGTTTAAATGAAAAAATCCGGAGACGGGATGGAAAGATTGCTCTCTTTTTCTAATATTATCAAAAATCTTCAGAAAGGTAATTTCGTCAATGTGCAGGATCTGAAGTATTTTTAAAAAGCCAAATTGATAAATCTAAAGGCCTTCTTTTAAAAAAAAATATTTTGAATTGTTCGCGATGGCCTAACAACGTTAAGAAACAAAGTGATGAAATAATATTGTTTTTTTGTATTAATAGTGAAATTACCGATAAAACTGACTGAAAACGTGTATTAATATAGTTGTTTAGCATGTTTATAACTCTTAGTATATTTGTATAGAATGTCGTTTTGATAACAAGTAATATAAACAACTTTTATTATATACCAAAAAATCGACCAATCACAGCGCGTCTTATCGTAGAACTCTCTAGAAGTTTTTTAATTAACTGCGTAATAGTTCATACCAAAAGTAATGAAAATAATTTTATGTTCTAAAAGAGTTGTAAATATGATATTGAATTAGCATAAGGCTTATAGATTAAGGAAGTGTAGGAATATTCTGTATAATTAAACGCATTTGATAATTATATAAAAATTAAAGAATTAATGTACCCGAATATTATGAAAATTTGGGATATTTCGTTTAATAACTTTTTACAATGTTAATGTTTTGAGTAACCTTTATGATATACTAATAAAGTACCAGACTACCGATTTAATGATGTATAGCATTTTAGTGTAGCAATTAGTTTTGTATAGAAAATATTGCAATTTATGCCATTTGTATAGTGAAACGTTTATGCAATAAAGAGGCAAAACGGAAAATGGCAAGCGGCTCACTGTAAAGTATTGCTAAAGTCTACCTTAGGGGCTCGGGACCCAGTACCCGTAGTAGTGTGAAGAACTACCAGTGACAAGTGAAGTGAAGTGAGTGGTATCCGGTGGTAGCTGAAGTGACTAGTAGCAGTATATAGTGAATAGTGAACGTGTTAGCTAGCCGAAAAAGGTCGTAACTGACATTCGCAGTTACATAGTGAAAGTGTTAGCTAGCCGAAAAAGGTCGTAACTGACATTCGCAGTTACATATAGTGAAAGTGTTAGCTAGCCTAAAAAGGTCGTAACTGATATTCGCAGTTACATATAGTGAAAGTGTTAGCTAGCCGAAAAAGGTCGTAACTGATATTCGCAGTTACATATAGTGAAAGTGGTAACTGATATCCGCAGTTACACAAGTGATAAAATCAGCTAGTTTAGTTGATAATAGCTGCTAGTCAGTAGTGTTAGAAAACCAGCTACTACCAATAGATATTTGATACCACCGTACAATTTAAAGAAATCTTTTTGAAATATACGGTGACCAACCAATAGTGAACAACCGTAGTTCAACCGTGGTCAATAGTTATAAAATTTCGCGACTAATTAATCAGTCGAACCGCTGGCCACTACCTTGCTATTTGTATTTATTAATCGTGCATTTTGATTTGAACCTCAGTCCACAATATTTCAGCGGTAACCGCAAAGACGGCAGTGAAAGTACCCCCCGGAACCTATAGGTGTAGGACGTGAGCGACTCGCGAAGTATCTTCGACAACATTTACTCCGGAGAGTTTCGCCCGTCCGGCACATGAATAATTAAGGAAATTTGCCCTTACGCTTAATTTTTTTTTCACCGAAAGCGTATGTTTTTATAAGAAGTACCTACAAGTGTTTGTTTGCCACACTCTCGCAGTTTGAGCAAGTGGTATCAACATTTGATTCTCTCATTTTGATTGAAAAATTAATTAATGTGTTATTATTGTTATGTTTAACTTTTAAATTATTACTTATGAAAATAACAGTATAAAATTATGTGTGGTTTAAATTATTATATAATATTGAATTCTAATTTAATTTATTAATCTCTTATTTTTGTATTCAATTTAATCCACTACATTTGTATACTTGTGTCTATCTTTTATGAAATGTGTGTAATACCTGTAATTAAGTCAACACTTAGTATTTATAGTTTCTTGTAAAAATATTATTTCTAACATGGGATCCGAATAAACATAAATTTTATGGTCGTGTTGATTGTGGCCATTATGTTAACACTGACAGTGTGGAAGAATCTAACTAATATTTGATTTTGCTGGTAACGTCCATAAATGGTTAGTAGAAGTTACCAATTGGGTATTTCTTTAATAATTCGCTTACTGGAGAGCAAGGGAGTACCCTTGTATGGACAGCAATTCAACTCTGCCAAGACGCTGGAGTCAAAGTGGCTAGTATCACCTAAGATGGTCTGGCTGGTAACTTTGGCATGTTTACATTCATCGATCGGCGCTCAATAGAGTAACACGTACAAAGTGATCAATTTCTTTTTTCTACGTACCCACTAATATGGTCAATGTGGCTCAGTGTGTATCAACGTAATAAGAATATCACCAAAACGAGGCCCGGCGTGGAGTGCATTCGCTGTGAAAAAATTGATTCATTTGAGCACAGCATGTCACCAACAAGCAGGTATCTGCACTACGGGCAACGGACAGCTTAGAATGGACGTGCCAGGATTTCCACAATCAATCGCCAAAAAGACGTTCAATCGTGGTCCCAGAAGATGACGATGACGAACCTCGAGTAACTTCGTCTGCTGGTTATTACCAAATTGACGTTAAAAATCTGCTGGAGGACATTTCGAAAAAAATGCAAAAAAAACTATAAGAAGGGAAATGAAAGACATACATCAGACACTTCAGTTACATTCAGAAAAAGTCGATGAAGCCATAGAGAACCTAGAAGCTTGCCAAAAAACAATTACTGAACTTAAAAAGAAAAACATCAAACTTACAAATAAAAGCAATCATTTGGGATCGAGGTTAGCAGCCATCGAGCAACGCATGCAAGATATGGAGCAACAGAAGCTAGCTAAGTGTGTTGAAATTGTTAATGCAACCTTAAAAGACAAGATACTATGGTGATTGGCCAAGAGAAAGCAGGTAAGCTTAAACAACGTACTAGCGATGTTGTCCATGCTGAACGTTTACCTGGCAAGAAAGAACAACCAGGATCAATAAGGGTTCAATTAAAATCACAAATTACTCAAGATAAATTGTTTGAGACCTACAAACAAATTTTCAAAAAAGTCCATGTCCCTGCTGACAAAGGAATCATAACAGAGCAAGCTAAAAGCAATGTCAAAACTACTTCGCAAGGCTCAAACGCCCGAATACTGAAACGCAACTTAAATCTGTCACTTTATTAAAGGTCCCCTAAATTTGAGCATCACTCAAATTTAACTGAAATACAGAAACATCACTCAAGTGATTTGAGGGTTTGATTAGCCGAGTAGCCCTCAAAAGTTTACGTCATGGTAACATTAATAAAAAAACTTTGTTCTTCTTGACAATTTTACGATATTTGAACTTAAATACGTTTTATGCAACATCATCTGAAAATATTTAAATAATTTTATATTCGATTTGCTTTAAAATTATATTCAACAATAATCTCCTAACAATACTTTAATTTTAAATGTGATTTATTAGATTTTTTTACAAATATTGTGGATGAAAAGTACATTTCAAAGAATAAAATTATGTGAAAATCGCTTCGTCTATCGTCCTAGAAAGAAACGAGAATATTTTACTGACCTGTGCCGTGCTGTCAGTGTCAGTTTCGTTGACCGAGTACAAGTTTAAATTTCAAAATTAATATAAATATTTGATTATTTTAAAATTTTCATTTGAAGACTACAAATTATAATTATAATTTTATTATTTATTATTGACTACAAATTATCATTTAAATGGATAATAAGAAGAGACGCGGATGCAATTACACAGTGTCTGAAAAGACACTTTATTGGAATTGATAAAAAAGTAAGTAAATACGCCCATATTATTTTGAAGAAACGACAGGCTTGGGATTTCGTATGTAATGAGTTTAACGCTGTTGCTGTAAGCGGTGTTAGAACGTGGCAACAATTACGACATTTGTATGAAAATCTTAAACCATCTAAAAAGAATGTTGCCAAAGAAAATGTAATTTTTTATTTATCTTGGAGATCACAAATATTAAGAAGTCACGATATATAATAGTCATACCTATTATTTAATAATCTTTTAGATTTTAGCGACTACAGTATAATGAAAAAAACAAAAGAGGCCCAAAAAAGGCATCAATAGATAAGGTAGATATGTCCATATATTTGGAAAATAATTGATCAAGTACCTATTAACTAATTATTTTTTTTATATAGAAAGAAATAACTTCTACTGGTGGAGGGTCCTATAAATCAATTCTGACTCAGCAAGATGTTCAGATTTTAGCAATGGTTGCTCCACAAGTGCAACCACTGCAAAATCCGTTTGATGATGCTGCATTTTATTTTGGTTAGTTTGTTTAATCTCTATAATTTAGATCTTTAATAAGAAATAAGATTAATTATTGTTTATTTATCAGGTGACACAGAATTGATTTCTGAGGACATGCAAACAGTTTTAACAGTGAATGATGTAAACCAGGATGACAGTGCTAATACGCGTAAAGATTATATTATTATATTTTTTTAGATAGGTGCATATCTGATTTTCAATGCAATTTTTATTTTTAGATAACCATCAAACACTTTTGACAAATAATTATATGGAACAGAATAGCGATAAACCTCATACAATTACATCTAATACAAAAGGTATTTACTTCATTTTACTTTTCAACAATGGTACATTATGGAATAAGTTATTAATATAATGTGACATGAGTGAGGTTGAATAACATATTGATAAAAATCTTGTTTGTGGGAATAAATAAAATAAATTATAAACATTCATTTATGAATTTTTTAACATTGTTTGTTTGTTATTAACAAATGTTATTAATAAAGGTGTTAAATTAACCTTATTATTATTATTATTTATAATTATTATTTATATTACTTAATATTATTATTTTTTAGATAGGTGCATAGGTATCTGATTTTCATAGCAATTTTTATTTTTAGATAACTGTTCGCGACGGCCTAACAACCTTAAGAAACAAAATGATAAAGAATATTGTTTTATGTATTAATAGTGAAATTACCAAGAAAACTGACTGAAAACGTGTATTAATATAGTTATTTAGCATATTTATAACTCTCAATATGTTTGTATAGAATGTCGTTTTGATAACAAGTAATATAAACAACTTTTATTATATACCAAAAAATCGACCAATCACAGCGCGTCTTATCGTAGAACTCTCTAGAAGTTTTTTAATTAACTGCGTAATAGTTTATACCAAAAATAATGAAAATAATTTTATGTTCTAAAAGAGTTATAAATAT